>JABXWE010073386.1:0-12941 GCA_014611495.1 Limonius californicus | reverse complement strand
CAATTTGGAACATTTATTGTTTTGGCTATGGATGTATGCAATTTGGAACAATTTTGTATTATTCAGTTCAGATCCTTTCAGGTTACTTTAATAAATGCTCAAGATGGCCACCACCAATTTCCATAGAATAGTACAATCGATTTTAAGAGCAATTTCGTACATTATTTGAAATGTTTGGGGTAATGAACGACACTCCTGATTAATCTGGCTCTTAATTCTTCCCGAGAATCTGCTTGAGTAACATAGATCGCATTTTTAGGTGACCACACAGAAAAAAACTAGAGTGAGATCAGCAGACCTGGATGACCACTCCCCAAGACCTTAAACAAATCTCTAGAAGAAAAGGTTACTATCGTCTAGTCTAAAATGTAAATAGTTCAGACTTTTGATAATGAATAATAAATTTTCTATGCGCATCCGAAACTTCAAAATGCCATTTCTCAAAAGCAAATAAACAGAATTGTAAAAGCTTTTCAGAATGTACAAACCCTTCATATTATAATCTATTACTTAATGCTCCTTGACATTTAGAATTTTGCGGTTTTTAAATTTGATTATTTACAAAGGACGGACTGTTTTAGTTGGGATACCCTGTATGTAAGTGAAAATGGAGCACGTGTTTGTCATTACACACAATTATTGTTTGGAATAATAGATATCGTATCAGATACTTATTTAAAGCAATCCAAGTTGAGAGGACATTTTTGCAATTATGAAATATTAAGCATATGACCGATAAAACCGTCGATTTGATAAAGATGTTCGGGAATTTGATATGGTTTACTTTGCCATATTGCCTGAAAGCTAACGATTAGGTTTCCGTCACATGTAATCTTAAACAAAACAATCACTTTAACAGGAATAATTAATTTTTTGTATATACTGCAGTCCCAAAGCTGATACAAATTAATATTTGTTTGAGGTCAACTTAGTTTGCGTGGGTATTCACCATTTGCATAACCAAATAATTACTTTCTCTGGCAAATGGAAATTAAAAGTAAGCCAATTCGGAAATACCCATGAGTATGCAGACGTTCGTTTAACTCATGTTCGCATACTGGCGTATCAATTAATGTGGCGACCCGTTTCGGAAACTACACAGTTGTTCATACACGTACGTTTATGACAGCTTCTCTGCGACATACAGAGTGTCAGTTTGAAAACGTACAGTGTGTTATATGTCTGGAAGTAAAATGGTAACAACTACTTTGTGAAATGTCATTGAAAATCTCTTACAAAATGCTATTCAATATTAGCAAACATTCTTTCTTCCGACTCGTTTCAGAAAAGAAATGGCCCCCAAAATCTCCAGATTATCAACCCTTGAGATTTCTTTCTATGGGGTCACTTAAAATCTGTTGTCTATAAAACTCAACTTGAGTTCGTCGCAACAGAGTCCAAGAAACCTTCCAAAATGTTCGGAGAGAACTTGATAGTAGACTTTACTATTGCCTACAGAATAATGGAAACCATTTTGAACATTTAAACTCATATTTTGAAATTTGAGTTGCAATAATTGAGTGGAAACATTTTGAGTTTTAGTTTTGATTTTTTCCGAAACGGGTCGGAAAAAATTTTTGCTGCTGCTGAACGGCATTTTGTAAGAGCTTTTCAATGACTTATCAAAAGGTGGTTGTTACCCTTAACTTTGTTGGGTTAGCTAGAGTCTAAGGGGTAGAATGGGGAAGGTTACCTTATGAGTCATGATGATTCCCCCTCCACGTCGTAGAAACGTTTTTTATAGAATAGTTCAATATCTATTTTACTTTCAGAGAACACATTGTAGGTTTTAAAATTGACACCCTGTAGAATGTATGTCTGTACATGGGAGTTTTATATTGACATTAAAGCAATCATTTAGTGTTATGGTTGTTACAAGAAAGATTACAACTGCAAATTAACAAGCTGTGAGACTCTAGGCGAATTCTTTATGGAATCTATGGTTTCAGCTCTTGGTGAAACGAAGATAAATGAAAATAAAACAGTTGCAATTGAAAACGGAAAAATTAAATTACGACGCTTGTTTAACTGAAACCCATTTTTGATCAACTTAGTCTTAAACACAAATACAATATTTCAAATGGCGTTTGTTAATGTTAGTAGTGTTAGTAAGCAACACATTAATATTTGAATTTGATTCTCACTTTTAAAACTTCGATTTTGAAATGGCGTTTGTTGCTGAAAATCCGTCCAAGCTTGATCAGCGTGCGGTTCTACAATTTTTATGTAGTGAGGGTGTGCAGCCATTGCAGATTCATACGCGAATGCAAGCAGTGTATGGAAATGCATGTACTGCCTACCCAACTGCGAAGGAATGGTGCCGAAAATTTAAGAATGGAAAAGAGGGGACTGTGGATGAGTTGCGACCAGGTGCACGGTCTACTGCATTAACAGAAAACAATGTGGCATGCGTGGAAGGCCTTATTAGAGAAAATCTTCGAATTTCAATTAGAGAAATTTCAGAAATTGTTGCCGCGAGTGTTTGTCCAGAGTATTGTTGGTAATCTGGGTTACAGCAAAGTTTGTTCGGAATTGATTCCTCCTCTCTTGTCTAATGAACAAAAATGCTTGCGAATGGGCTTATTTCCGCAACACCTCAGAGACTATAGGCAAAATGGTGATGAGTTTCTTCAGTCAATAGTTGCTGGTGACGAAACTTGGTGCCATTACTATAGCCATCCACTCAGTAATCGTCGATGCAGTGGAAACATTTAAGTTCACCATCACCGAAGAAGTTTAAAGCACAACATTCTGCAGGCAAGGTGATGTGAACATTTTTCTTCGACCATGGAGGACCCTTTCTGATAGAGTTTAAGGAACCTAGAGTAAATTTCAATGCAAATCTGTACAATGAAACTTTGAACAAGCTTTATCAAGCAATAAGATGGAAACGTCCAGGAAAACTTAGGCGTGGGGTCATTTTGATGCTCATGTTGCTAACGTGGTAAAAGAAAATTTTCAAAAAGAAGTGGAGGGTTTTAGAGCATCTACCCCATAGCCCGGATCTATCGCCTTGCGATTTCCATATTTTTGGACCGCTGAAGGCGTTAAAAGGTCGGCATTTTGAGTCTGTCGCAGAAGTACAGATAGCTGTGGAAGACTTCTTCAATCAGCAACCACAAGAATTCTATGAGCAGCGTATATGTCGGTTAGTAAAACAATGGGATAGGTGCCTTAACTGTGACGGTAATTATTTATAATTAAATTGTTGAATACATTTTTTATAAAGCAAAGGTGAGTTTCAATTGAACATTCTTTCTAATACAATAAAATATTTGTAGCCTACAATAGGTTTAAAATTGCAGGTTCCACATTCACATTTTTAAATTGTCTGGTATTATCTAGTTGTTTTCCTTTTGCTTCATAAAGTTCCATTGGGTTAACGCTCGCGATACATTTGCAAAACAAGAACATTCTTTTTAATGGCTCTTATGTAAAGTTATAACATGTTAATCAATTTTTTGTTGGCAACCTTCTTTAGGACATTGAGGTAAAACAAAGCAAACAAACCATATCTAATTTTGCAACACAATTTTTGCAATAAATTATGATACAAAACACGTTTTTATGTGGTAATAACAATACAATGTAATAAAATATGACCAAAGATGGGGAATATGTGTGCTACAAAAAGGAGGTGATATTTAATAAGAATTTTAACTTGTTACAAATACCCCAACCTGTAAAAGTGACCATTTCGTCTTTGTCTCTAATACTTGTATTTCTGTGCTTAATGTAATTGCTTTTAAGAAAACATGTACGAGAATGTTATGATCTATATTAGTTTATGTTTTTCATATCCTGTAATTGCATCAGAAAAAATTAAATAAAAGCAAAATAAGAAATCTTGAATTGATGATTTTGAAATGATAATTTGTGTTTAATATATACATATATACAAGGTGGCCCACCGAAAACGAAATAGGCGTGTTTTGTGGTACTAAACCACAATTCTTCGAAAAATGCGGGACCACGCAAATTAATTTGTCAGGGGGATAAGTGATATGGTTATTTCCATTCACCTACCTTCAACTTCAAAATTGGGGTGACTTTCACCCTAAAAATTTTAAATGACAAGGGGTATCAATCGATATACCATTTGAAAGCTCGATGAATTTGCTTTACAATATTTTTATTTTTGAATTCTGAGCATTAGTTCCCGCAGGAAATGCTGTATAAAATTTCAGGGTAGTAAATGTAAATGTGAAGGTTCTGTTCAATACGTCGTCGCACATTTTGAAGTATTTGTGGAGTGATTATACGGCATTATACGTTGTCGTAAATATTGTAAAGAATGGGGCTGGGTTCTATAAATATTATTCTTTAAATGACAAATCTAACGAATATATAAATATATAACTGTTGCGACTGTGCGGACCATTCAATAGCGCTTCTTCTTACAATCCATTGACGGAAACCTACCATCCGGAAACCTACGATCCAAATAGTGTCGAACAACCAGTGCATAATGTGGAGGAACTATGTCCTGTGATTTTCGAGGTAATGATCATCATTCCAATCAAATTAGCAGCTAAGAAAGAAATACCAAAAATGTTAACCCAAAAATTTAATTTTTCGCGTTGTTAAGTGAAATATTTTCGGATTAGAATGCAACTAACAGCAGCAATTATGGCAATTGACTACCATTTACGAAAAAAGGGCATTCGTTGGAAAAGCAAACGTTAAAATAAAAATTTGGAGTATTTATCGCTCATTCACTTATTCTCCGAATGTTTTACCTCTTACGAAACGTAGCGTTCTTCTCTCCTATGCCTGTGCTGCGTTTAAGGTGCCACATACATAGAGCACCTACAGTTTAACGTGGGCTCCGAACCACGGGAAGTGTAATCACTTGTTCCGGTACTGGAAATTCAACCCAGGACCTTCAGCGTGAAAGTCCAGCTAACCTCTAGCCCACGCCCACCTCCATTTACTATATCCATTTACTAACTATACAAAATTGCAAACGGCAATCACAGTCGTCTTCATTCAGTTCGTGTAGTTAAATAATTTTTAAGGGATAAAACTTGTGGTGTTTCAAAATTCGTTGAATATTGGTTTGATTAATACCCGACGTAATAGCCATTTGCCTTGTGCTCAACGTAGGATCGACAACAACGTGGCCCAAAACCGCCAGTTCCGCCGCTTCATGTTTTACCGGATTGCCAGCATTTCACTTTTTATTTGTAACAGACAAGTTTCCCAAAATTTTCTCACTAACCCCAAGGCATACTTGCGATTCACTCGCTTATCTTCATGTTGCTGATTGAACAATTCGGCGCTTCTACTGGCACATTCATTGTTTTAGAAGAAAAACGCGATTATGTCAACTGTTTTTGAAATGGAATAACCATTTTAAATATTCGAACAAAACAACGACTATGATTACGAAATACGGCGTGACACTGACGTTAAAAAAATATTCAACTGTTTAAGCCAGCGTATGGTCAAACCAATGCCATCTAATCATTCCATAAATGCTCTAGAATATTTACTACCCTGCAACTTTGTACTGCATTTCCACAGGAACTAATGCGCGGTATCCAAAAATAAAAACACTACTGTAATGCAATTAATTCAGATTTCAAATGACATGTCTCTTGATAACCCTCGCCATTTAAAACTTTTAGGTTGAAAGTCACCCCACTTTTGGGGTTGAAGATATATGAACGGAAATAGCCATATTATACGTCCCCTTGGCAAGTTAATTTACGAATTCGCGCGTTTGTTGAAGAATTGAGGTTTAGTGTCACAAAACACGCCTGTTTCGTTTATGGTGGGCAACCCTGTATATAAAGCTGCTGAATAAAATTTAAAACAGTGAACAGTACAAAGTGAGCTAACTATCATGCCCCCCCCCCCCGCCTTTAAAAGTGGTTGATGCAACCCAATGTACTTATGGTATAGCATGTCCACCAAAATCACCTTTTTTAATTTAATTAAATAGTTTAACGTTGAGTAGTGATGACAAAACTAAGTCGAGCCCTCAATTTACTTACATGTTATGTAAGATGTTTTCAAATAACAAGAAAATAGATTCGTTGTCCCGTAACTTAGGTATCAGGCGCTATCCAACTAGAAGCCATCGTCCGAAAAACTATTTAATCGCCTTGAAACTTCTTTGAGAAACGAAGGTAAATTTGATAATTCCAGAAGATGTAGATCCAGGACGATTATGAGCAGGGAAATTGAACTAGTACTGTTAAAGGCAACTAATGAGAATCCGCATGTAAGTCAAAGAGATCTAAAGACAAACGTGGGTATTTGTAGAACTTCAGTTAGAAGAATTCTGAAAGCAAATGTATTTCGTCCCTATCACGTTACTTTGGCGCACGAACTGCATGAAATTGAACCTCAGAGAAGATTGCAATTTTGCGATTTCTTTCAGAATCAGCTTCTTTTGAATCCATCTTCTTTATTATGTATTGTTTACTGATTAGCAAAATTCTCCAACATTGGTGAAGCGAATAGGCACAACCTGCACTGTTACCTACAAAAGAATCCGCGCTGGATATGTTTGCATACACTGTAAAGTTTGGGTGTGGCATAGATAACCATATTATTGAACTGGACCACGTTCCTTGGATTTCTTACAAAACATTTCATCGGCGGTTGTTAGAAGATGAACTTAATGTTTGACAAAGCTTTGGTACCAACATGATGGCTGTCCTGCTCGCTACTGTTAGATTGTTAGGATTCCCTTAAATAAATTATTTGGAGCAAATTGGATTGGAAGAAGAGCTGCGTATCCGTGGCCACCAAGAAGAAGCTAGTCCTTTTTCTTTAAGATACATTTAAAGTAATAGTATACCAAACCACAGTAGTAAATGAGTAGGGTTTACAAATTTGCAATTTGAGTAATCGAAGCGTGTACTATCTCAAGATAGTTCTTACACTGATAATAAAGTATGTGGAAGTGGATTGAGGCGATTTTGAATATTTACTAAATTTAATAAAACTACTGTAGATTTTTTGTTGTTTTTCACTCGTTTAGTTTTTGCTACAGTGCGATTCACCAGTGGATGGATGCTTTTCTTGTTAAATACTAACATATCTAATATTATTAAAACTGTTGATTACTACAGTAAGAGATGAACTTGACAGAGAGCAACTATAATCCATTGCTATACTATAATAATTGAGTAATATCAGTTGCTGCGATATATGCATGTTGGGTTGTATCAACCTCTTTTTTGTTGGTACAATTTAGCTGGCCAACCCTGTATAGCCGGTACCATATTCGTAATAGTGCATATTTCTATATATAATATTTAAAATAAAATGGATTGTATGCACGAAATTATGTAGGTTCTAATCCAAATGCAAACGTATAGCGTATAGCAGCGATTGCAGACCATTTTGGGCGGTGAGCCGTATTAAAAAAATAAGTATTCCTGCCAGCCCCAGACCAAAATGTTATGAACTACGTATATACAACCAACCACTTTAAAATTATTTATTGCATATAATATAGGAAAAAGTAGAGGAAAAATGAGAAAAAAAACCACTATTTGGTGTTGTTTACTAATAAATGGAGGGAGAACCGCCTTTTATATATATATATATACACTGCTGCTTCTGGTTTGAAAATTTGAAAAATCCAACTTCCACGAACAGCCGGTATTGTTGTAATTTCGTGTTGCTATAAAATGTTATTTAATAGTCAATTCTCACATAAATTGGCTCCTAAGTAACATGTGGGACCCCGGTAGAGCAGTGCGAATACGCGCTGCCATTCTAGGTCACAGTGAAATGCGGCTGATCGGCCGAGAGTTCGAATCCCGGCTGAGGCGACCGTATTTCACTTAGTTAAGTTTAGGATGCATGTGGTATGAATGGATAGAACGTAAGGGATGCCCGCACCCCCCTGAAGTAATGCGAATGCAGTTGCAGGGGGCGGGTCAGTAGTGTGAATGAATGAAAAAAAAGTAACATGTAGCCTTCATCAATAAGGTTTTGTTTTTACAATTTGTACTAGTACTACAAAACATTTATTACGACTGAGGGTTACATAACCTTCAAAGGATTTACTAGGGGTGTTTCCGCTAAAAAACAATATTATGATATACTGCTAATCATCAAGGAAATTCTTAAGATATCTTTAAAATCATCTTTATCTAGGGATTTTTAAATATTATACACAAAATCGTCCTCTAAACTACTAGAAACAATAAAAATTTCTTAAATAATGATGGATTTCTTTTATTGTTGCTTATGCCTATAAAGTATCCATACGTAGGGGCTGTAGATTGCTCACTCTGTATTTCTATGATATAAAATCGATTGTTTTGTAATCGGTATCAATTCCGATTACAAAATACATTCAGTAATATGACAGGAATGTCCTGTCACTTCCTATAACTAAATTGTGAAAATCAGATTAGATAAACGTTAAATTAAAAATGTGGTAGATTATATTAAGATAAGATTAAAGGGCTACTAAAGTGACTCAAAATTAGTTAAAATTAGCGTTTTCTGTTATCACCGTACCTACGTTAATTTGCGATCTTTCCACTTGTTGGTTTTTAACAAGTAGATAACGTATCCAAGATTGAAATAAAGTGAAAAATTATCAAAAAAATAAAAATACCCGATAATAAAAAATTACCAAACATAGGGCAAAATTAAGTAAAATCAACCTACATTTCTATAATATTTATGTGGAATTTATTTAGTGATATTTTTTCACCTTATTACAAACTGTAATTCTTTAAGATTATAATGCCCAAAACCCCACTGTCCAGATGTCTAATCTAATATTTTTAAAATCAAAACTCTGCTAAGATTCTATAACTAATTAATTTTGCTGTATACTATACTCACTGGCTTTTACATAGGCTACAGTTGATTGTTAAGTTAGAATTGCCAGGTCGTCTTCTAAACTACTAGAAACAATAAAAACTTCTTAAAGAATGATGGATTTCTTTATGTGTTGTTTATGCTTATAAAGTATCTATACATAAGGTAGATTCTTTTTAATTAAAAATTACTCCGTATTTCTATGAAATAAAATTGATTGTTTTGTAATCATTATCAATTCCATTTACAAAATGCATTCTGAAATATGATAGCAATGTCCTGTGACTTTGTGTAACTAAATTGTGAAAATCATATTAGATAAACGTTATATTAAAAATGTGGTAGATTATATTAAGATAAGATTAATGGGCTACTAAAGTGACACAAAATAAGGTTAAATTATCCTTTTCTGTTGTCACCTTGGCTATGTTAATGGGCGACCTTTCCACTTGCGGATTTTTTAACTAGTAGATAACGTATTCAAGATTGAAATAAGGTGAACAATTATCAAAAAATCAAAAAAGTTGATAAAAAATCGTCAAACGTATGGAAAAATTCAGCACAATCAACCTATGTTTATAATATATATGTACTTAATTTAATGGCATTTGTCACCTTATTGCAAATTACCAACTAAGAATATAATGCAGACAGGACTATGCCAAAGCGTATCTAAAAGTAAATGGTAAGTCATTATAACAAATTAATTTTGTTGTATACTATACTCACTGCCTTTTATAGAGGCTGCAGTTCATTGTTAATTTGGAATTGCCAGGTCGGTTTAGGCTCCCTTTGAATATAAATACATTCAGCACGTCAGATGTTTACAAATCTCTAAGAAATCGTTAATTTCTGTTAGAAAGGTTATGACGTAAATTAAACCTATACATGTTTGGGAATTTCATTCATTATTCATGACTGTGTCGCATCCAGTTGCAAGAAACTGAAATTTAATTAGCTTTTAATAATTTTGTTTATCTTTAACGGAAAACATTATCCGAGAAATCCAAACTTTCCCAGTTATCAACGGAAATCAAATTGCAAACTTATCAGTTACGTGGTTTAAATTGGGTTTTTTAGTATTTCCCCCTTAATAGTCCTTTCACTAATAGTTTTATAAATCTAATTGAAGGCAAAAATCAATCACGATTAAAGCAAATTACAGAGCGTATATAGTATACACATTTAATTTGGAAAACAAAACATAACTATTATTAGTACAATAAAGCACAGTAACAAAAAAATATATAAATTACGCATACCTTTAGAACTTCCAATGAAGTCGAATTAACCTGGCTCATGTTTGATAAAATATCCTATTTTCTATTAGTTTCTATCACAGCAATTTGTTTAACTTCACTTTTTGGAAATGGAAACTATACAGTTCGCGTTGCGCGATGTTATCACATTAATAGCGCTATTGTTACAGGTGTACTACGCGCACGAACTGCCAATTAAATCATAAGATTGCCGGAAGATTAACACACGCTATAAACTACGATTATCTATGGCAGTACAAATAATAAAATAACAGGTAACAGGTTGACGTCGGTAATTATTATGTTTTGGAACGATAACATGCTGTAGGTTCACGAGCTAACGTTAAACTGGTTTTTGATTATTGGTAATTGTCGCAGAATAGAAAATCAGTACACAAAAATGCGATGGCTACTTGCAGTTGGTCAAGGACAGAACCAATCAGCGAATCTCTCTTTCAGAGAATCGTACACTATTGAAAACACGATTCCGGTTATACAGGGTGGGCCCGAGGTCCGTAAAATAGATAGGTTGCCTCATAACTCTCGACCAATAGCAGCGCAGCAAGTGCTACGTCATCCAGCCTGCTACTCGCCACCCGTAGGTAACGAAGTATGCACTTTGGCTGTGATATTTACTCTTATTACACAAATTTAATTGATTTGTTAAGTGAACTACTTACCTATATATTACAAGTTGATGAATATACATAAATGCATATTTAGGTACCTAGTGTTTTAAGTATTTTAGGGATGTTACTGTAAATAAATTAACTAAAACAGTTACAAAAATTTATTGTCATTGTATAAAACAGTTAATGGTTGATTAGTTTACGGTCTTCTTTATTTTTTTAGCAGATTTTCTATGGGCATCACTTTCTGATTTTCTTTTGCCTAACCTTGTTTGAGTATTTAGAAACTTAATTCTCATGAACAATCTCTGTCGTGAAAACGACTTTATTAATGGTTTAGGAATGCCCTCCACCTTCCTTGATATAAAATTTGCAGTCCTTTGAACGATTTTATTGCCGTTCCTCGCATTTTCTTTGTGAAATATTTTGAAATATTTCTCCATGTCTTGAACGTTTTTCTGCCATTCCTCAGATGGTTGGGTTAATCCTCCGAAGGATAAATTTTGTACCCAAGAAGGCGCTGCAGGTGAACGGAGATTTATATCACTATCCTTGTATGTGTAATTTCCCAAGTGTGGATATTCTTTCTGGTGCTTCTTTGCCAAGTATCCAGCAATATATACCAAACCATCCTTCTCTGCAATACCTTCTAATTTAGGAAAATTTGACAGTGAAGATGACGTACTACTGCTAGAGCAAATGCTTAAATTATCTTCCTCTTGGCTTTCTGGGTCTAGATTATCAGCTTCCTGCCATTGTCCTTTAATATCGGCTTTTTCCAAAGCACTAGCCAACACATATTCATCTCGCTCTGCTTCTGGTGACTCCAAAATGTTTGAATGTGCCTGGACCATACCTGGGTTTTTTCCAAGAAGAATCATTCTGATTCTATACAAGGCATTTAAAGGTGCAGGGTGGTCATGAAGGCCACCTTTTGTTCTTAGCTAAAAATCAAAATGAGCTTTTTATACGACAATTATACAGTAAAAATATAAGTTTACGCACCTGCGAAAAAAAATTTTCGAGGCAATCTTGGTTTAACCTGTGGGTTAGGATATATGCTATTTTATATTCTTCAGCCAAATCCCTATACAGCCCTTGTAGTGACGAAGTTGAAATTATTAAACCTTTTTGAAATGTTTGCAAAGATTTTTTAGAGGTACAAATCATTTTCGAAAATGTGCGTTTTGCCTTATCTAATGCTTCGTTCTGAGCCTCTAAATTCTTACCGTAGGGTTGCTTTGCCAGAATGGAAGCCGCAGGTGTGTAAGAGTTTAGAATGTCGAACCAACTGTTTACTAATTCAATAAAATCTGCTACATTTCTTGCCAATTCTTTATTGGCTCCAGGGAGGTATCTCCTTAAAGCTGTAGCTGTGGTATGAGAAAGTAGCTGAGCAGCCAATGGGACATTCTGGCGTTGTGCTCTTTCGCAAGTTAAATGTAACGGAGTGAGCTTGTGGCAGGAACTTATTTCAGAATTTGTAATTTCTATTAATTTATGGAGTGGTTGCTTATTAATTATTATCCCCCCTTCTAAAATAAACCCAGTATCCAGAAGCCAGTTACGTGTTAACTTTAATATATGGGGAACATCCGCAAAAAAGTAAATTTTTTGTTGAGTGACTGGGTGCAAGCAGTATGTTTTGTCCACATTAATATCTAATGTCACCCAAAGCCCAACATTACTTCCCCCACAATCTGACACACAAGCAACAACGTTGTAATTTATTTTATGTAACTCTGTGATCACATTCTCTAACAAAGATTTGGTTACTTTTGTGTCGAAGGCTATGAAGACTGGTTGCTTCCAATTGTCAAAAAGGCCTCTCGCCATTATTACCTGCATGTATCCATGTGGTCCAACAACTTCATCCTCTTTTTGGTCATACTCATAAGTTGAACAAATTTTAACTTCGTCGAATGAAAGGACTACAATTCTTTTGAAGTTGTCTTTTGACTTACCAGCAATATACATTACATTAAGAACATCTTTTAATAAACCTCTTCGCAAGTTTATATTTCCAGCCCAACGTTGTAGAGTTGAAATCCCAGGCAGTGGATATTTTAATGTTTGTCTTAAATAGATATAACAGCGTTTACTAAAATACCGTATGGTAAATGCCTTGGATATCTCTTCTGTGGTCCAACGTGCTTTTGTTTTTTTCTTTAAAATAATGTTTATTTGATTAGGCGTAAGAAAATCGCAAAATAACTCCTGAACTTTGGAATCAATACGACCTTCGTAATTATTA
>JABXWE010073382.1:0-15309 GCA_014611495.1 Limonius californicus | reverse complement strand
TTTGTTGTATTCAGCATAAAGAAAGCTATCAGATGAGCTATCATAAGGGGTACTATGCTATTTGAAATTTTAAAGTTGGAGTTGCTAGGGCTTAGGGGTTGAGGGGTGGGGGGTTGAAAATTACATCTCTAAATGACAATTTAAAAATAAAAATCGACGTGTCCGAGCATTTTTATGAAATATTTTTCTCAACGATTTTATAGAATTTATCCGTTACTTTTGGGAAGCGCTGTATACTACATTGCTAACAAGAGTTTAGCTAGTTTCGTATTTAGATGTTGTGATATTTACAAAGGTGTTGTATGTAAATATTTGCTTTATTTGTATAACACATACGTAATCAAGGTTTTGTGGTTCTCCCCGTTTGTATAGATATTAGCGTATTTAATAACAGCGTGATTGATGCATTTACTCATCCCATTTGAAGCATTTGTATAACATTTTCTCAGGCAGAATATTTTGAATGTTATACAGGGTGTTCTTAAATAAGTGCGGAAAATTTCATTAGAATGTTCCTTGGGTTATTCTAAGAAAATATGTTCCTGTATACTTACGTCCAAAAATGCTTTCTTACGGAGTTACACATATTTTATACGATTATTAATTTCTTAGTTTGGGATTGTCATCAAAATTTATTTCGAAAAAAAAAATGAATATGAGGTCAAATTACTGTTAGTACAGTTAATACGAATAATTACACAAATACCGAGATGTAAGATATGCATTTTATAAACGGTTTTGGTAATGGCAATTCGTTGACAGCCAGGTATATTTGCGAAGAGAGGTACCCCCTAACGAGTAATACCTGATCACACCATATTTGCGCGTCTCCACCAATGTCTTTGTGACAGAGGGAGTTTTTAAAAAAGTACAGCTGATTATAGTGACCCCGCCAAGTTAGGACAGTAGAGCTAGAGGAAGCAGTTGTTAACTAAGTTAAAGAACCTCCAGATATCAGTACAAGGCAGATTGCTCTTACACTAAACGTCAGTGACCAAACGGTTGGAAGATGTGCGACTCTAAGTCAGAAATCAAATGTGGTTTTTGCATGGCGAGCTCCGGCACATTATAGTTTAACTTCCAGTAGACTTTAATGCTGTTTATACGAATCGTTGGATAGTTCGAGCAGGATCACAATCTTGGTCCCATCGGTCCCCAGGTTTGAACCGCTAGCATTGAAATATTGAAAATTTGAAGAATCGCATAGTTGCATCTTGTGAAACAATCCAGAATACACTTTTGAACATGTTTGCTAATCAATGAGAAGGAGGACAGAGTCATGTATCATGACCGGGATGGTCATTTACTGTAATTTTGTGTCAATATTTCTACCAATAAATTTGTTAGGAACCTTATTTTTATATTATTGTAACACCCTGTAACTCCGTAACAAAGTATTTTCGGACTTATGTTCATAGGAAGTTTTTTCTCCGAGTAACCCAAGGAATAACAAGGTGAAATTGCTGGTACTTATTTAGAAACACCTTGTATAAAACGTCAATTAACCTCGATCGATCGATCAGCAGTAGAATGTTACGATTGTATGCATTACGAAAGATTTACGGTTGTAGATGATTTATTAATAATGAATTTTAAAAATTTGTTGGTTAATTTCAATTTAACTATTTGGAATGAAGTTTGTTCAATTCCCAACATACCCAAAAATCAAAGAAACTAACTGGAAAAATTAACAATTGTTATGGAAAATATACAGCAATCTATTTTAAGAGATATAAATTAAGAAATATTACTAGAAATGTTGTAATAACAAGAAGTAAAATGTTTCAAGTGTATGGGGTTATGAAAAAACTGGTCCTGCCTTGCTGTAATCAACTAAACTAACCTTGAATTATTTTCCCGATTCATATATATTTATTTTATCAAATGTAATTAGTTTATTTTATGCCACTTTTTGCACAGTTCTTTAAATATGTCTTAATGGAAACATGAACTATCCTCATAGTAGTTTTTAAAATACCTGTAATTTTATCAAAACGCAGCAGCTTTATAATTATTTAAAAAAGTGCGGAAGAACGTTTAACAGCAGTGAAGGCTGTTTTGATGAATTTGCAGATAATAAGCAAAAAACTGTGTAGGTACGAAATAGACAAGCAAACCTTGAGGCTGAATTATGATTAATGATTAATTCCTGGAAATTATATTATGAATCAATTCAATTAATGTTTAAAAATTATCAGGAACGGAAGCTGTTGCCATTTTCAAATGTTACAACTCTATAGGAAAACATTGTTGAAAATTGGAAATTTATGTTTAACAACAACAACAATTGCTGCAACTTCCTTTTGTTCGTGAATTATCAAGGGCTGTTTTTTTCTCTTCGAGTGGTATCTCAGATTATAAACCTACTCATCTTCTTTCCTATGCCTTCATCAATGAGCGACGTGGTACAGTTGTACCACAATGCATTGCGTATGGCAGTCGGCAGTGTTATAAACTCTGAATACGCTTGTTATACAGTGCAAGTATGGCTTATAACCAATTCAAACTTAGATACTTAGAATTATTCACTTTGACAATGAATATATCAGACCCGACCGAACGGTGAACGACAAAGCAGCCCAAATATCGGAACTGCGGCTTATGCTAAATGAGAACTTAAAGTCACTCTGTACACCATCGGAAAGTGTCACAATCGATGAATAGTTGTTTCCTTATCGAGGATGGAGAAAGTTCACACAATACGTACATCCCCTTCAATACCTGCCATGTACCTATGAAATCAAGATTTGGTGGATGTGTGATTTTCCCGTCACAAATTGTGATACAAACCAAGGTGAGCGTATTGTCAAAGATTTATGTTATCAATATAAAAACATGAGAAGAAACATCACTAGTGACAATCTGGTAAAATCCTGCCCCTAGCAAAACTTCTGATAGATTGAGGATGTTCTAGTGTGGGTACTCTGAAGAAGAATAAAGCTTACATGAAATGTCCCCAGAATTTTTAGCTAACAAATTACGTGAGCCACTCTATTTGGATTAAGCAAAGACAAGGTGACTATTTGCTCCTACATTTACAAAAAACTTTAAAATATCATGTTGTCAACAATGCATTA
The DNA here is from genome assembly GCA_014611495.1 of Limonius californicus. Taxonomy (NCBI): domain Eukaryota; kingdom Metazoa; phylum Arthropoda; class Insecta; order Coleoptera; family Elateridae; genus Limonius; species Limonius californicus. Next base: position 12,232 of record JABXWE010073382.1, on the reverse strand, counting down.
TACCAATGATGTAAGTAGTTCAAAAAATAAATCGAAATTATATTTTCTATTAAAATAAAGTAAAAGGCGGAGTCGACAACAAGGATAAAATGGTCACACATTGTACGACAAAACGGCGAACTAGAATATCGTCATTGGCTATGTTCTAACATGTGATCAAAAAGTTTTCAAATTAGGCAAGGCTATGAAAATTTGTCTGGGATTGAACTATAAGCAAATTCCAATTTAAACAACTATCTAATTAAAATAATTTATTCACCTCTAAAAATCTGTTTAATCTTGTTGTAATTTGTTTTTCGGTTTGTTGTTGTTGGCTAAAAAAGTGATTGTTTTAATTTTATTTGAAAATTGTTTTTACGTTAGAGCATGTCGAACTTACAAATCCATAGTAAAATCTATAGGCCTTCAGCAATCAATCACTATTTTTGATATTTTTGATTTATAAAATAAACATGATTACAATACCGGCATTCTTTTGTGGAAACCCTGTAGTTTGACTAATTTCCCCCTGGTATTCGTATATTATGTTATATCTAAATATGCCTTTTCGGTGTGTTATATAAAATGGCGTCCTGTCACCTCTGCTTTTTAATATATATTCAGAGGAAATCTTTCAGAGGGCACTACAAGACACTAATGACGGCATTAAAGTTAACGGCAAAATATTAAACAACCTGAGATATGCGGACGACACGGTAGTGTTTTCGGGTAGTCCAGAAGGATTACAACGTTTAATGGATGCAATCGTAGCGGAAGGAGAGGCCGTAGGTTTAAAATTAAATATCAAAAAAACAAAGATAATGATATTTAGTAAAAAACCGAATGTCCTAGCCGATATTGTAGTAGACGGCACACGTATTGAAAGAACTCCTAGATTTAAATACCTTGGATGCTGGCTAACAGAAGACGTAGACCCTGATTTAAAGGTACGAACTCGAATAGAGATAGCGAGAACAACCTTCATGAATATGCAGAAGTTGTTAAAAAATCGTATCCTAAATCTTAACACACGTTACCTTTTCGTTCAATGTTATATATATTCAACGTTCCTCTACAGTGTAGAGACATGGACTATGAGAAAGAATACAGAAAGGAAACTACAGGCATTTGAGTTCTGGATATTCCGACGCATGCTTCGTATATCATGGATGGATCATGTCACAAACGAAGAAGTATTAAGAAGAATGGGAAGCGACAGAGAACTATTACGTGTAATACGGTACGGTAAAAAAACGAAAAGCATCTTACCTTGGACACGTTTACCGTAACAACAAGTACGAACTTTTACAATTACTTATGGAAGGAAAAATAGAAGGGAAGAGAGGACCAGGTAGAAGGAAGTACTCGTGGCTCAAGAACATTCGGGATTGGACAGGAATGAACAGCAATTCACTAATAAGAACAGCCACGAACAGAAACGATTTTGCCCAAATTGTTGCCAACCTTCAATGATGAAGACGGCACAGCTAAGAAGAAGATATAAAATGGAGGAAGTGCTTACAGTGTGAGTGCAACACATTGTACTCATAGAAAGAGTTCATTAAACATGTGTTCAAGAATTCCATATGATTTTCGGCCTTCTTAAGTTGACTTCTGTAATAACTATGTTGTGGAAAACTTTGACAAAATTTCCGTCATTTTACTGAAGATACATCTAATTTCGTCTGAATAATGATAATACTAAAAAGATCCCATCGTGTGGATTACATTATTTTCTTCTATATTTTTAAACTATCCCTATTTGTTAAAAAAGCGCTTTAAAAATATAATTCTGCATATTAAAGTATGTTGAAAAAGTAGTGAATATGAAAGTTGTTTAATCCTGCGGTTTTAAGAATAAACTTATTTTCATATTTTTTTGCAAAATTATTCATGAAAATTTGTATGTAAGTAACTTTCACAGCAGATTAAGGAATTAAAAGCAATTTCAAACATTTAAAAGAATATGCGCACCTAAAAGCTCTATTGCCGTTTCGTTCTACAATAACGTATTGTAAACTGAGAAGTCACAAATACACTGCTCAACAAAATTAGGGGACCACTTTTTTGAGCGCCTATAAGTTTTCCAGCAAATGATGGAAGCAGGATTTTTTCTTATTACATTATTCTCTAGACCTTTATTGACAAAGTGCAAAAAGAATTACGGTGATTCGTTTGCTCGTTTTCATCGTAGACGCCAAAATGTAAAGAAAGTCTCAAAACAAAGTGGTTTTTGACCACAAAGCAAACATCTGCAACTCATCAAATTAGTCATTGGACACAGTAAACCCGTCAGTTTTGACTTGTTCAATGCTTCTGAGTCCAAAATGTGTCATTTAAGTGAAATTGAATTCGCGAGGGTTGTTGCTTTGCTTGCAGATCGTCGATCTATGCGATATGTAGCAAACCAGCTCCAATCGACTCCATCTGTTATCTGCAGAGCTTGGCATAGACCAAGAAACGGGTAGATATTCCAGGAGAATTGGATAAGACCGTAAAAGAAAAACTACTCCACTGGACGACCGGTATATTGTTAATTCTTGTCTTCGCCGACGAACTGCTACTGCTCTTGAGCTACAAAATCTACACCGAAATGCCACCGGTATGACAATTTCCGATCAGACGGTTGGAAGATGACTCAAAGAAGCCAATATGACATCTCGCAGGCCTGTGCGAGCTCCTCGCTTGAGCAGGAATCACAAAGTTAGCCGTCTAAACTTTGCCCGCGAATATGTGCAATGGCAACTTCGACACTGGAGGTCTGTGCTATTTACAGACGAGTCGCGGTTTTGTCTAACTCGTTGCGATGGTCGTATATGGAAGTGGACCGATTCGGAGCTGGATCGGTCATGGTGTGGGGTGGCATAAGTATAGACGGTCCCACAGACGTGGTTGTCGTTCACCAACGTCTCAACGCACAAATTTATGCTGAGACGATTCTTCAAGAGCATGTTGGGCCATTTGCGAACAATTTCGGCGATGGCTTCATCCTACAACAGGATAATTTTAGAGTTCATACCGCTAATTTAACAACAAACTTCCTCCAGGAACAAGAAAGCAAGTGATGGGGTGGCCAGCCATGAGTCCAGACTTAAATGCCATCGATCCCGTTTGGGATTTACTCGACAGACACATTAGGAAGCGTCCTGCTGCATCTCAGACTCTTCAGGAGTTGCCTGAGGCCCTTATGGAAGAATGGCGAAATTTCCCACAAGACATGTTAAGACGTCTTATTCGCAGCATTTCTCAACGTTCCCAGGCTGTTATTAAAGCTACTGGAGGGCACACGCGCTACTAAAGCTTGGTATTCGGGCGTTAACAGAATTTCCACTACATTTTAAGTGATAAAATACATTTCGATTTTGGTAGTCTTCTCAATAGTTTGGTGTTACTCAAGAAAACAGTTTAATTAGAACATATTTGTTGTTTGTATCTTGTTAAGTAATGTTGAAAGAACAAAATACTAAAGTTGATTTTTGCGTCTGTCTTTAATTTGAAAAATTATGCACGGCTAAAGAAGTGTTCCCCTAATTTTGTTGAGCAGTGTATTTGTTTGAAACATGAATATAATGTAACATTAACAAATAATTTGTGAATAGCACGAAACAACTTATAACCAATATTGTGTCCTATATTTACCGAATGTTCTTAATATTAGAAGGTAAGATATTAGTAATACGTCTACTGCAGGTTTAGTTCCGGCAATACACGTCGCCAAAATGACTTAACAAATTTTACCGCAATAGTGTGACAGTCATGCTGTTTTAATTACTTCATTTCTATCGAGAATTATAAAAATGTATGCCTAACGTTTTAGGTATTTTAAGTAATTGATCAGGTAAGTTCTTAATAAATATATATTTATTAATAAAGATATTACTTGAACCATTTGAACATGAAACGATGGAAAGTTTTGTTTTATTGTTTCACCATGTATTTATTATCTGGAGGTTGCTTAAGCAACTATTCTGTATTTCATTCAGACGCAATTAGACAAAGACCGATGTCGTAGTTAGGAAATTGGTAAGTCTACTTTCGTCCAACTCCAAGGATAGGTAGATAATGCATATTGCAGTAACGATTTATTAATGTTTGTTTGTAAATACGTCTAACGTCTAAAAAATTGGTGTTACCTTATAATAAATGTAAACAATCTACTGTAATGTGCCACTGACAGTTTTTGCAATAATAATCATGTAAAAAAATTATTTGTATGTTATAATTTGTATTTGCTTGTATATATGAAATAAATATTTATAAATATAATTTATATACATATATGTATTATGAAAATGCTAAGTTGAGCTGACAATTTACGTAACTTTTAGTAAGATCTGTTCAAATAACGATAATATGGAGTTGTTGCTTATCATTTAATAAGGCCGCGGAAATGTGATTGCAGCCGGCAATTAATATATCAGGTCATAATCGACTAGAAGAGATGCAGGTAATTTCCTTCGGACTCGAGCAAGAGTGTTAGGTGTAATTGCTATACACGTCTCAGTTATTGTATTTTGTAGATTATGTTCACTTACTACTTGAGTTCGGTATACATTTCTTTAATTGTACCTCAAAGAAAAAGTCTAGTGTAATGATATCGCAACTTCTTGGTGGTCATGGATGCCCAGCTCCTCTGCCAATCCCATTTCTTCTAAATAGATTATAAGTAATTCCTAATAACTAAACTATAGTGAGTATTTTGAGTTCTACATCTTCCAGCTACCCGGGTAAAATTCTTTGAAGAAAATCGAAATAACGTTGTTTAGTTAAATTTTCATGGAAGGTGTGCGGCCCAAGAGCGAGTAAGAAATGTTTGCGGGTTATCCGAAGTCCGTACCCGGCTGCCACTTTAATCCTTTTTAAGGTAGTTAGTGCCGTGGTGTATTCATCCAGAGGAACCGAGGGTTTTAGGTACTCTCCGGGGTATCAGCATAGCAGCGTGTGAACGTCACTCATCGAAGTGGTGACACGCGGATCGTTGCTTAACTTTGAATACTGTTTGACGAGTACTCGCACTGTCCGCTTGCTTCGTAAAATGTGCGTAATGGAAATATTTGCGGGGATCCCGAAGGATATTCCGCACCCGGTTGCCACTTTAACCCTATTTAAGGTAGTTAGTGCTGTGGTGCACTAAGCCAGGGGTACCTACGGTTTTAGGTATTCTTCGAGATACCAGGATAGTAGCGTAGGAGGGTAGATTTTCGGTAACTCATCCAAGTAGCGACCGTGCAGATCGTTGCTTGACTTTGAATACTGTTTGACCAGTACTCACATTTGTCACGCCACGCTGCTTTCTACTATGCAACACCAATGTGGATTCTTGGGCGTAATAGTGCGAGTTATGCCGATGTCTGATGGGAGATGCGTACCATTGGTATCTTGGAAACCGTAAGTGCTACAAGGTCGATTAAATGGAGAAGGCTGTAGATATCTTTGGGATTAACTTAATGCTGGTTTTGTGTATAATATACCGAACTCGAGTAGTAAGTGAATATAATTAACAAAATAGAATAATCTACGCGTGTACAGCAATTACACCTAATACTATTGCTCGAGTCCGAAAAAAACTACCTGAATTATAGACAATTTTGCTATTTACTTTTGTTGTTTTCACTTGTATATCGTTTAATCTAGTGCTATATAATGAATATTAGTAAAACTACTAATAAAAAACTGGGGTAGCTCAATGGTAAGAGAGTCAGGCTTTGGATGAAATAGTCCAAAAGCTTCCCAGTTCGTATCAGTCCAGATGTCAGAACATTTTTCTAATTTCCTGGTTGGTTGGTACAGAAACCCGGTCTCCATTTGGCATTGGGGATCAATTTAATGGCACTCCTCGTGTTACGGTAGCACTAGAGGAGTAACAAGACTCCACAAGCATACACTTACACCAGATAGTATGAGTACGCTTACGCACCAAAACAGAGTCGGGTCCTGTTGTGTATTGCACAAACTAGCTTAGCCTTGCCTCACGCTAAAAGGATTCGCCTATAAGGCCTGTGGAAGTTCCATTATAACAAATAAAACTAGTAATTACCACAGTAAGTCAATTTGGCAGCAGGTAACCATAAAACATGTATTTGTATACAAAAAAATTCAATAAGCTCAGCTGCTGTGATACGTGTATGTTGATCTACCGTTTATTTAGATTCTATAAATATTTATGGAGTAATTGTATGATGTATAGAAGATATATATAAGACATATCTTCTTCTTGAAGTACCATCTTCACTACTAAAGGCCGGCTTCAATTCTGGCAAAGGCTTTTCTGTTCTGTGAAATTCTGAGAATTAGAGTGTGTCTCTATGCCGGTCCGTTCCTTAATGTTCCTCAGCCAGGAATATTTTGTCCTTCCAGGACCTCTTCGTCCCCCAATCTTTCTTTCCATAATTAGTCTATAAACGCATACTTCGTCCTCCGTAAATATGTTCGAGATAGTTGGCTTTGCGTCTCTTGATGATATCTAGGAGTTCCCTATCCGTTCCCATTATTGTCAGAATGTTTTCCATCGGGAATACGTTCAGTCCATGATACTTTCATCAGTCTTCGGACGCTCCGCAATTTGAATCCTTTCAAACGCCTCACTGAAGTTACTCCCAATGTCCACACTTTCTACTCTATATCTTCTTCTTAGAGTGCTTTATCTCTTACGAGACGTAGCGATCTTCTCTCCTATGCCTGTGTTGCGCGTTTTAGAGTGTCACAGACATAGAGGACCTACAGTTTAACGTGGGCTCCGAACCACGGGAAGTGTAAACACTTCTACTCCAGAGAAGATTTACTAGACAGAATACCTCGTTGGTTTGCTATTGCCTTGCGAGGGAGAACGGCCGTTAAAAATCCGATGTTCCGGTGCCGGAAATTGAACCCAGGACCTTCAGCGTAGAAGTCTGACGCGCTAACCTCTAGCCCACGGCCGCCTCCATATAGTAGGGTTGAATATATGTTTACATGTTTTTACAAAATGATATCGATATTTAGGGATAGCTTAGAGTTCGTTAACAAGTTTTTCATCTTAAGAAATTTTGCTCTGGCCATCCCTATACGAACGAAATTCAACTTCGGTATCAACGTCATTTGTTATTCATGTTCTCAGATACTTAAACTTCTTCACTTCTTCAATTCAATTTTTATATATATGGCCAATATTTAAAACTGTGATATGTATACAGGGTATCTTAAAACATGAGACCAAATTTACAGTAGATAGAAATTTCTATAAACATATGTCCGCAAATTCTTTAATAAGAAGTTACATGAGTCGGTAAGTAAGGAGTCCTTATTTAAGTTTTGAGCAATTTTTGGAGTTAAATCGGAGGCGATGGACCAATAACATAGTTTTCTATGTCACCCAGTTTAATCGAACTCCATTTTTATTGATAGAACCACGTGAAAAATATTGTTTTTGAGAAAGGGCTAGAAACGTAATTTGAAATCTGCCATGGTATTCCAGGCGCCTTTGCACGTATAAGAAATACCCCAGCAGTTTTTGGAAGAGTACGGTCATCCTGAATACAACGATCAAAGGCCTGTATTCCCACAAAACGAAGAAATTTAGAACATTTATTGCAACTTTTGTAGTGCCAGAAAACGTAACTAATTAGTAGTCAGTTGTAATAAATTTTCTACTAGAAAATTTGAATATTTTATTGAATATCTTCGTGTAGTAAGTTTGCCAGTTTTGTAATATAAGTAACAACTCTTTTACTCTCATGTTGGATTATTTCACTTAAAATTTCTTATATTTTACTACCAGTACTAACATATTTCAGAATTAAATTAGTTGTTTAAATGTCAACTTTTATGTGGTAGGTTTTTTACTGAATGAATGTAGCTAAAGTTGAAATTTTTAATCAAAGCTACAGTAATATATAAAAATACTACCTTAGTGGTTACAACATTGATCAGGTTCTTTGCTACTACTAACAAATTTAAAACTACGGCTTGAGAACAAAACTTTGCTATGTTTCATGTTGTTTCACTATTAGTATTTTAAGAGTCTATGTAACTGTAAATTAAATTATGAATTCTCTTAAAATTTTTAATTGTGGTTTGTGTCGAACAAACAAATGAATTGTAATCGTAAACATGTGACCGAGACGGAAATACAGGCTTTGAATATGTAATTGATGCAGTGTTACGTCAATAATTTAAGTAAAACCATTTCTTGTTTTATCACTTGTTGGAAGAACCAAATTAGACACATTTACAGTCTTTGGTTGTCCACCTTGGAACTTAATACCGAAATAAAGTTCAGTACTGACCAGTTTTGCGCACAGTTCAAGGTGTGTAGTTAACCAGCAATATCCAGTGTATTTACCGAGCAAAACGTCGCTATGCAGACGACGCTGCCTTTATTTTGTGCAATTGCAACGTTTGTTTTAATATCCGATCACTTAAGAATTATAGCAGCCGCTGCAAGAGTTCCTGAAAATCCTGCCGAAAGCTCCCAAGTAGAAAGGGTGAAAAGGGACGAAAAATACACAACCGAGTTCGATGATTTTGATGTTGAGAGGGTCCTTCGCAGTGAGAGGCTGATAAAATCGTATATTAAGTGTCTTTTGGACCAAGGTCCTTGTACAAGGGAGGGCAGAGAGCTTAAAAGTAAGTAACCTACTATTGCCCTTGTAAACAAAATAATGTTAGTGTTGACTTCTGAGAATATTTATCTTTTTATTGTATTTTTTTTATAAACCGAATTTAATATGATAACAGTGCCCTTCCTACGCAGCAGTCAAGGTAAACAACTATTTTGGAGCTATTCTACTGAACCGAATTTATTTATAATAGAAATAACTACATATATTTATTTAGTAATGCAAACATCAAAAACAATAATTATTTTTAATTTGTTATCGGATTGGTTCTTAATTTGTCTGTCCACTTTCTCCTAGTAAGAAGTAAATAATAAACGTCACGTAAGCTTCTCTGCAGCTCTTAGTTTCAAGACAAATGTCACATTATAACTGTTACATTGTTGTTCCCAAACCAATAGGGGCTTTACCTTAATACACATGGGGCTCCTAAAGTTACACCAAATAAGTTAAAATTAGCGTTTCCTATTATCGCTATAGCTACGTTAACAAGCGATGTACATGTAAGATTATATTAAAGTAAAAAATTATCACACAAATCATAAGAATAAGCGATTAAAAGTTGCCAACACTACTACAAAAATACGGTAAAACAAATCTACTTTTACATGTGTCGAATTATTTAAAAATATAATGCATATAACCCCAGTCTCAAAATTTATCTGATTTTCTTACAAACAGAACAATTCTAAAACTTGTTAAATATTTTGTACTTTTTTGTATATTATACCTCTTGTTTTTTACTTTGGCTGCAGGCAGACGTCTCTAAGCCCGGTAGCGGGCAGGGAAACGAATACAATGGATCATCGATGTAAAAAGTTACATTGAATTTTTTATTGCCCGGTCGCTTTACGATCCTCCTAAATTAATGAAAGATTTTATTAAGTTGTATTACATATTATTTTAGTTTTGTCGTTGCTATCGGAGAGCGTACGCACTGAACTAAACAGCCTGACTTTGAAAGTACTATTCAAAAAAAATCTACGTATTTCAGAATAAGAAAACGCGACCAAAGCAAACTAGAAGGTAGAGAATTTAAACAGGAAGTTCTTTTTAACATGTTGACTCACAATTTAATTTTAGAGACTCATTTGAGGATAGAAGACTATTTTTATTCCATTAACACTATGTACAAAATTACATGATAATATTACCACATTTTCATAGTAAAAATGGATATGGAATATTTTGTGAATAAAACAAAGTAATATTAGGATAGGCGGTCGTCGGCTAAAAGTTAGCTCATTAAACTTCTACGCTGAAGGTCCTGGTTTTAATTCTCAGCGAGATATTCTGCCTAGTAAATCTTCTTTGGCGTACCAGTATTTACACTTCTCGTGGTTCGAACCCCACGTTCAAATGTAGGTCCTCTATCTCTGTGTCACTTCAAATGCGCAACATAGGCATAGCAGAGAAGATCGCCACGTCTTGTAAGAGATAAGGCACTCGAGGAAGAGGAATAATATTATGTACAATGATTATATTTTCATATTTACATTAAAAATATGCTATTGTATTTCGGAATATGGTATGATTACTATTCAATATTGGAATATGTTACTACAGATGTGCATTTTAAACACATTGTAGCTACGGAGGGGACAACAATACAGCCAATGTACGTCCCATATATAAATTCCTTTCGAAACGACACTTTATTAATATGATGCAAGTATGTAATAAATAGCTTCATAAATATGCACTACAAGTACTGAGTGTTTGTATGCCCAAAGTATACGATTAGTTATGATTATTCTAGACAGAGATGGATATGGAAATTCTAAAGCATTACGTTACCCTATGTATTTTTCTATTATATGTAACTTCTCACTAAAAAGAAAAGTTGCATCGTTCTCAAAAATTAATGTAAAATTTTCAGCAATTTGTTAGCTTGATTTGAATAAAAAATTGTTTCCAGGGTCTTTAACCAGGCAGTGTTAAGAGAAGCGGCATTAAACAGTCACGTTAGCAACATATGATTAATATTTTGATTTTTCGCTTAAAGTAAATCTGAACCATAATTAAAATATTACTTGGCGATATTGCCTCCTGTTTAGAGCTACCAATAAAAAATTACTATTCTAAGTTTACTATATTATTTACTACTAATGTTTATGAGTTAGATAAATAAAAATGCAATCAACGCGTATGAATAAAATTGCCTAATTATCTATCAAACCGTTGTTATTAGAAAAATTATAGCGCCACAGCAGCATACAATTTCATTTTAAAAAATCTATTGTATCCTACAAATGTACGTACCAGTAGTTGTATTATTTTAGAAATATAGGTTTTATACAAAAAATATTGAATTCAATATTTTAAAAAAATATGATCCAAAGAAATGCCTGTACTTCATACATCCAATAACAATGTAAACATATACGAGGTAGGTAGGATTTTGGTACAATCTCTTATCAGGCCGTTTTTATTGTTACTACGAGAAAAAATACTTTAATTTTCTTGAAAATAATATTGGACTTGAGACAGAACAAGTTAATCAAGAGCTGAATGATCTATTATTTTAACAGTATGGAGGTCCGCTATGTTTGGTACTAAATTGTATGTCAATATTTGGTTAATAAGTTCCATAATCGTTGAATCCTTAGAATGTTTACCAAACCTTTTTCTGCAGGGTTCATCTATTAATAATTTAGAAAGCAGGGTGTACACTGTACAGGGTGTTTACAAGAAGGTCGGATAATTTACCCACGTATAGTACTCATCAAAGCAAGCTAACAAAATCATAATCAACATACGTCCGTAAACCATTTCAAACTATTTCAGAGATAGAAGTGATTTTGTATTTAATGTAATGAAAAAATTGCAGTAGTAGGCTTTTTATTTGTCATGTAAAACAATATTTAAGATATTATTATGTGTTTATCGTGCATAACTTTATCCCGTACCATATCCAGCTGGTACAAGCCATTACTGCTTGTATTTATGCTTTAAGAATGGTGTTTTATAGATTCATACTCAAGTTGCAGAAAAGCCTAACTAAGCCAGTGTTTAATTTACCGGTGAAACCACTGTTACAAATATCAGATTATTAATCTATATAATAATCATGTTCGGGAAGACGAAAAATGTTATTGAGTGAAGACATCATTATCAATTTCCGTTAAGTATTTAGCAGAGTATTTTGGAAGACCGCCTGATAGAGCCAGTATATTTACCAAATGATTTGACTGGTGAACTGTATCTTGACTTCTTGAATAAACTCCACTATTGGAGGACGTGTCCCTAAATGATAGAGACCTTCTGTAGTTTATGCACGATGGGGCGCATCCACATTTTTCAACCAATGTCGCAGATGGCTTGTATCCTATAACCACAAATGGATAGAACAAGGTGTCCAACTGTACGGACATCTAGAGACCCTGATTTCAACTGGAGTTTTGTATTTGGGCAAATGTTATACTTATTTACCCGTTAGTGCCTGTACTGTTCGTTTTTCACAATGCTATTTATTAATTAAAAACCAGGTATTCGCAGTCCAGCACAATCCGCGCGGTCAGTACTTAGATGGGTTGACCAATATAGTGGCATATACAACCGGTCGTGCTTCGGAGGGTACGTAAAACCGTCGGTCCCGGTTGTCTTACAAACATCTTTGACAATCGTTAACCTTGTAGTGGAACTTCTCTTCTCTGTTC
>JABXWE010073377.1:0-13178 GCA_014611495.1 Limonius californicus | reverse complement strand
TTTGTTTTAAATATATTTTATAAATGTAAATAAAAATATTATTACTTTATCAGATATTGTCCTGTATGGCTGTACATTGTATAATTAGTCTAATTAAAAGAATTGATTGACACGTAAATCAAATGGTTATTGTTATTATAAATATTATAAATACAGGTGAGTAACAAAGTTATACCACCGAGTCTCGCGCCCTAGTGTCCCGCGTCCTAATGGCTCGCGCCTTAATGTCCTCGCGCCTTAATGTCTCTCGCCCTAGTGTCTCTGCGCCCTAACGGTCCCCGCCCTAGTGTCTTCGCGCCCTTGTGTCTAGGGCCCTAACGGCGGCACCCTAACGGCCGCGCCCGAATGTCCTAGACCGACTTTCGATATAGATAATATGATACAAATTTTGAACAAGAATTCACAAATATACCAATACACAAGTTGTCTCTAAAAGGTCGGTACAAAACGCTGAGAGAAAAATTTAATTCAACTTATCTCTATTCCAAAATGATTTGTTAAGGCGCGTATACATACAGTGTGTTTCAGTTCTCACCTCCACACCAGTGTATCTTCCGTATGTATTTTCCGATCTATTTCAAATTTTGGTAAATTATACTACCCTCTAAAGCGGTTATTTTTACAATTGCAATGTATGGCAGCGTTTTGTATAGGCCTTTTAAAGACACCTTGCATAGGGTGTTCAATTGAAATACGGAATACCTATGTAACAATGTGATCAAATGTATATGAAAATTAAAGAATCCGTACAGAATCAAGAGAAATTTTGGCTATATACAATATCAGCCTGTATCGAATTTGAAAATATAATAACATACAGGGGGTTTAGTTAAAAAACATAACTTTAGTTTACCTCGGCGAGACCAAATACCCTGTTAATTTAAAAATTAATTAAATCTGCAGAAAATAATTCCATACATCTATATTAATAGATGTTGTTATCGATATTTTAAATAGAACTAACATCAAAAAGAATCCTGTCGCCGGTGAGTGTTGATATGATGATCGCACAACTATAAAGTCTAAAGTCTATTGAAGTTGGTGGAACTCACGATTATCCAGTCATCGGAAGTATCGCGATTAGTATCGATATTAGTATCGCGATAGTGGTATCGCGATAGTGGTATCGCGATAGTTTTTGAGTATGTATCGGTTATCGCATCGCGATACTTCTTTCAATTATCGATTATCGCGATACTTTAGCGATACTTTAGTAGCGATACTATTTTGCTAGAACATTCTAGATAATCAAACTAAATAGATAATTCCAATTCCTGAACTGTAGAAACGTTTAGCTATACTAGGCAGGAATGTAAATATTGGCTAAAACGTAAAAGCCCAAGGCTGTTTGTTAAGTTGTTTATCCTTTTCATACAGAGGATTAACAGTAACGATACTCAATACTTGATTCGGTGTTGAGCGATAAAAGATAAAATGAAATATAAAATGACAAAATAATTTCAAAATGTACCATCTCTTAATAATAGAGCTTATCTCTAACTTCTATTTTTTTATAGTTCCATTTAATAATATTATGTACTATTAGGTAAGTATTTGTTCAAAAATGAACGTATATTTTTATTTTTTACTCTCTTTTCCCCAACGGAAAGGTATCACTAAAAGCATAGCGATACTTTTGTAAGTATACCTATCGGCTATCCGCCTCACGACACTTTCTGAAATAAGTATCGAGTATCGGCATTGCGATACTATTTTGATAAAGTACCGGTATCGTTATCGCGATACTTTTAAAATGTAATGTTCCGACTACTGCGATTAGCAAACAACACTCTGCCAGACTAGTATTCTATTTTCAGTGAAATCGGAAGCAATAATTCATTAAACTATACCTTTATTTGGAAGTTGCATATACTGGGTGTAACGAAAATGCTTGCCGAAACTTTGAGATAGAGTGTTTTACATAAAAACAAGGAAAACATTTCGTATGAACGTGTGTCTGAAAATGCTTTGTTACGGAGTTACAGCATTCTTAAGTGAGATCTGTCCGATCACTTTTCTGCATATATTTATGGTAATAATTGGAACAATGTTTTAAAATTTTTATATGGATACGTTACTTATCAAGGGTGCACATTAGACCCTAGTATCGTTTTAATAAGTTCACCAAAGGCATCCCAAGTAAGAGGATCAAGTACTGTTTTCTAGAATATTTTCTACATTATTTTATTTCTCTTATTGTTGTCAAAATAATGTTATTCGGCATGCAAAAATACCCAAAATAATAATAAATATGTAAGATATAAGATAATTAAATTTTTATGAAATATCGAGTTGCCATGAAAATTTGGAAATTTCGTACTATGCGGATTAAATTCGCAGCATTGATTTAGGACAGCAAGATAATAAAATAAGCTCATATAAACATTTGTCGGCAAATGTTTAGAATTGAAGGTAAACTCCATTTAGTGTTAATAAGTAAGATTATGTTTAGATAAAATATTTGTTGGGTTGTACGTTGTAAGTTAAGCGTTGCCGGATAAATTCATATGAGCCTTGATGAGTAAGGTATACACGTAAAATTTTAAAGAATTGATCCAGCTCATATTACCATAATTATATGTTAAAAAGTGATTGGACAAGTCTCAATTTAAAAGACTAACTCCGTAACAAAACATTTTTAGACGCATGTTAATATGAACTGTTTTTCTTCTTTTGGTGTGAAGAACTCGCTCCCAAGAAAGCTGGGAAAGGATTTTAATTACACCCTATATAAAAGAAGCAGTTGTTTCTACACGCAACGTTCCAAAATATGTATTGCTTTGTTGGAAAAACATCTAAATTATCGAATGCAAATATACTACTGTTTAAAAAGTAATACTAAACCAATTTATACGTTGGTACTGCAAATATAGGGATACGTTAAATCTTCAAACACAAACATCATTCACAGATCTTAATCATAAATATTTCATGCATTAGTAGACCATCCCTGGTGTATTATATATTAGGCAATTGCTAAAAGCCTGGATTTTCTATCGGACCAGACTAAGATGTTTTCCGTAAATTATCATTACGCGCAAACCAACTTTTGGATCAGCACATAGCCGTTAAATTTCCCATACCAATGACACTGACGGCGTTGTTCATAGTTGAAATGTTCGTGCCATTGATCCCATTGATATTTGAGGCGTTTGAACCCAGCATTTTGCTCAGTTAGTATTACAACAACGAGCATACGAATTGAAAAATGTCTTGTTACATGAACAGTTTTCCCCTTTTTTTTGTTTTTTTATTACATATCAAAATTTTCCAATACAATTTGCGTAGTAGTGCCCTGTAAGATTTAGTCTGCAATTTAAAAACAACCACCATAGTTTTGTTTTGAATCCCAGAAGATTCCAATTTTGATTTTCAAAGTACACGGTATAGAACAAGAATGTTCCTTTTCTATAGAATGAATTTTAATTTCAGAATGGTGGGTCAACCAGCGCCTGTAGCGTAGTTGTTAGTGCTTTGGACTGCTGCGCTGAAGGCCCTGCGTTTGCTCCTAGGAAGATCGCCGTTTTTCCTAAGGAGGCAATAGCAAACCAACCAACTAGTTCCGCCTAGAGCACGTTCTCTGGAAAAAAGTGCAAAACACTCCCCGTGTTTCGAAGCCCCCTTAAACGGTAGATCCCATACGTTTGTGTGCATTACTTTAAACACGTAGCAGAAATTGGAGAGAAGATCATCGTGCTCTTGAGAGAACAAAGATTCTATAGATAGATGGTGGGCCGAGGACTCATATCCATCGTATCAAAACATTCTATAAATTTTTGAGATTCCAGGCTATAACTTTGCAATAAAGGTAGACATGTTTTAGTTCTTTTTGTTGTTATTCTAATGTGAAGCCCATATTACAAATACGTGCAATTCAATAATAAGAATGCCTTGGATGATCTGCCACGAAGAGCTTATTCCTGCGTTATCTGCTTGATTCTTAATCCCAAAACTATGTAAACTAAATGATGCAATTTATTCTTATTGTCATTTGCAGTTGTTAGGATAGATGAAGAACATCTGTGTGTTTATTTTCACAAGGCAAAATTGTCTGCCACATTTAAATTCACCACACAACCTTATAATAATGTAATACGAAGAAAAACATTTATTTTACCAATGTTTTTAAGTCTTTTTATGTGTATTTTTAATTTATTTCTATTAGTTTGATGTTTTATCTAATTTTAAAAAATTTCAACACTATTTTACTGTTCTGTTTGTGTAAGTTGGCATAGTTCTATTAAACTAATAAACTTAAACATACGCTCTCTAGATATATTAGTGAAAAAAGTGCAAATGTTTCAAAATGCTCTACCGTATCAACTTCTAGATCAGGGGTCGCAGATAGAGATTTTCAGTTGTATATAAAAGTTGCATTGCAACATAATTTCGGCTTAAATGTTATACGTATGTACAAAAAGTTCACAAAAAAATCTATATGAATAAAGTGTGAAATCCAAATGAAGTTATAGAAACGTCAATCAAATATTGAGTTAAGAGTAGCGTTGTAAATGTACCACAAAAAGCTAATATTTTCATTGCCAAAAATGTATAGATTTTGCTACATGAATACCATAAATTTAAAATGCTAGTTAACGAACCCATTCTAGTGTTTAACGTTGTCAGAGTCGAGTATGATTTTTGTTCTTTTACGGTATACCAACCAGGGAACATAGCAAATCCTAACAGCGAGTTCGTCTATTTTGCGTAACTGCACATTGGAAACAATGATGTAGGAGGACGAGTCCCCATTTGGGGCATCTTTATGGCTCATGAACATTGATTTCCGATCGGAGCCGCGTAGGGAAAGAGCACCTCGTGCACGTCCCACACAATCAGCTGCATCTGCATTTTCGGATTGTAGGGTTGTAGCGGAACCCAGACGACTTGGACAGGGGTTTGGTTGGAATCGCAATTGACAAGCAGAAAATATGCTAATTGTACTTAAGGGAAATTAAATGGTAGATTAAAAACGAAGTTTAAAGTGGACTTGTCTGATTAACCAATTTAAAATAAATATTCGGTTGCGTTACATTGTGACAATTTATTCCTGAGTTTTAGTTAAAAATACTTATTTTTAGTGTTCTATAAGATGATGCAACGCCGCTTCTAATCACTGAGTCGCAGACAATTGTGAATTTAAAGTCCAAATAAATAAATACAGTTCTCAAAAGTTAAATTTAATTTACATTTCGAAATTAGCTGTTTTGAAAACAAGCCGTAGTGTTACAAATTCATGTAACCCTTTAAAAATTGCATGTTAAACGCATTTGATTAAATTAATAAGAAAAATATTGAAACCTGCAAAAATGACTTCAGGTAAGTTAAAACTAAAACCTTCAAGAATATCCCACATATTATTTAAATTTAATATTAGTTTAACATTTGATTGGGCGATTCTGATTTTTGATGGCCAGCGAAAACAGCTATGAATATTAGATTCGATTAATTCTATTTCTTTTAAGGTTATCTGACAGATATGATACCGTTTGTGATATCCACCGAAACAAGATTTTTATTGGATTTTATGTTAGGAATTATGCTGGTTAGTCCAACTTTATTGGTCATCATAGACTTAACCAGTTTTGGTTTATGGTGGGAGTTTAACCGTCTCTAACAATAAACTTTCCTTCGTCAAACAGTCTTTTTCACTTTGTAGTCTCTTAGCTTGTAGTATTCATAGGGGGCCTATGAAGTTTATCATCTCAGAAACGAAGTGTAGTCGATCAACTCCTTCGGCAGACATGCACCCTGGTACCATAACAGAGGTTACATGTTTTGGAAGAACCCATTTTGGTGAAAATTCTTCTCCGAGAAACCTTCTGTTATACTTACTACCAATATTGATGTTTAAAACTTATTGATTACTAAAAATTATGTTATGTTAGTGCTCGAATTCCGAAGTTCCGTTGCCCATGGCAAACCGTTGAGTATGTATTTTTCGCAAAGCAACGGTTTTTTCCATGCTCTACATAATCTTGTTGAATACTACGCCATCTTCATATCACAGTGGAAGTTTAAAACTTACACCAGCAGCTTCAGATCATAAGTTGGTGAATTTGATGAGTCATACAGGCTTCTCTTCAGCAAAGGAATATCTGCAGCTAGGGCTTTCTTTGGTCTATACGTGTTGACAATGTTTTTCTAATTCAGCCATTTTCCAAATATTGATGACTTTAACTATGGTATAGTTTTATGAAGTTCCTCCTTTATGGTGAAAAATAAATTTATACTGATTTTAGCCTGATAATTTTATTTGATTCTTCTAAGACGCCACTTTATAGTTCTTGACAAAATCTAAAGCGACTGAATGCCTTTAAGGTGATTGCAGCTATGAGATTTTCATAATACCTTTGAAATTTTTTATGTAAATTACTTTTAAATGCATCCTAAGTACTTACCAATCAACTTATTACATTCTGATGAATAAAGGAATAGAAATCGATTGTAAGGATCTGCTAAGAAAAAGCTGTATTATATTCTTTTATGTCGACTTCTGAGAAGTACGATTTTATTAGATGATAGTAATTATGCGGTAGGCTGCTTTTAATTTTCAAAGGCCTGGACCACGTCCAAGAACACAGCGGAACAATACTTCTTGTTTTCGAATGTCTGGTTGATTTCATTTATTATCCTGTGAACTTGCTCTATCGTGGCATGTTCTTCCCTGAACCCGAATTGATGATCCGGTATTAGTTCGTGCTCTTCAAGAATAGGTTTAATTCTTTTTAACAGGAGCTTTTCAAATAGTTTGGAAATTATTGGCAATAAACTAATATGACGATATGATGATACTTCTTCTGGTGGCTTTCCTGGTTTAGGAATAAGTACAACCTGAGCCACTTTCCATTGTGCGGGGAGATGATTTAGTCGTAACATAGAATTAAATATGATCACTATAAGTTCAAGTCCTTGCGCCGGTAATTCTCGCAGTATTTTTACCGTGATAAGATTGTATCCTGGCAGATATTTGCAGGTGAAATTCCAACAAGAACTCAAGGAATTACATTCTATAAACTTGGGAGTACCGCAAGAAAGCATTTTGGGGCCCA
Source organism: Limonius californicus (assembly GCA_014611495.1). NCBI lineage: Eukaryota > Metazoa > Arthropoda > Insecta > Coleoptera > Elateridae > Limonius > Limonius californicus. Next base: position 6,126 of record JABXWE010073377.1, on the reverse strand, counting down.
TCCTGTACTTGCTGCATACTTGCATGCCTATAACGCTGACAGCCACATTTGCAGATGAAACTGCTATACTTACATCTCACGAAACCCCAGAGATTACCTAAAAAAACCTTCTAATTTCCCTGAACCGAGTTCAAGATTGGATGCGTATCTGGCGTGTCGAAGCAAATGAGTCCAAGTCAACCCATGCCACCTTTACACTTCGACGGGAAACGTGTCCACCAATGATACTAAATAATAAACCTATCCCACAAGCAGATGACGTACGGTACTTGGGAATGCACCTTGATCGCAGGCTAACTTGGAAGAAACATATTTTCAGCAAGCGTAAACAGCTAGGCTTGAAGGTCACCAAATTATCTGGCTATTAGGACGAAAATCTAAATTAACATTAACTAATAAAATTCTATTTTATAAAACAGTATTAAAACCTAGATGGACATACGGGGTACAACTATGGGGTACCGCAAACTACTCCAATCTGGAGATTCTCTAAAGGTTCCAATCGAAAACATTGCGAACAATAGCGGATGCCCCATGGTATCTAAGAAATGAAGTACTGCATCGTGATCTTCGTGTGAAAACCGTTAAAGGTGAAGTGTCGTGCGCGAGTGCAAGGTATCAGGTATCTAGCTCGACTCGAAACCCATACCAACAACCCTCGCAGTGAATCTATTGGCCAATAGTAACACAACTTACAAACTAAATAGGGTTCAACCTATAGACCTTAAAGATCGTTTCTAGCTTCTAATGATTGTTAATATTATAATTATTCATTTAGTTACCATTATACTTATACAGTAAACTTTCTTATAAAGGAACTTTTCATTGCAAAATATTCTGCATGACAGTATAATTGTAACCAAAAAATTTATTTGTTGCTCAAACGAGAGCAGATTGTAAATATAAGACTAATTAAAAAAAACTTTTGAGAAGATAATCAGCAATCACACTAGTGATATAATAACACAATCAAATGTGTGTTAAAGTATAAAAACAATTGTGTATTTGTGTGAGGCAAGATTTTGCACCACAGAGAAAACCATATAATGTCATGTTGTGTTGCAGGTAAATAAAAATTCCATCTAGTAGTGTAAAGGTCTTATAAAACAAAAAGTTTGCATCTATTTTATATTTTGCCATCTGTAAGTTCCGCCAAAAATGTGCCCTTACAATATCTTTAAAACACTTCAGTGATGTTATTAATTATATTTTTCTTAAATATCTCGTTTACTTTAATTTCCGCACGATCCCACTTATTCCAATTCACCGCAGGTTATACTATACATGGGTCCAGTGCCGCTAATTATTCTATAAGATAAATGAACCAGTTTGAGGTTGACACAGTTTTCCGATATAATGTAGTGTTAAAAATAAATAACGCTTCCGTAGTAAATTGAAGTCAGTATATCGAATGGAGTCGCATGATGAATAAAATATGCAATCTCTTAACAAATTCTTATGCCATATATTCGCACGAAGAATAGCTTGAAATAAAACAATTAGGTAGACCTTCACTGGTTTCGATATTGCAAAAAGTCAAACTGCTGCTAGCGTTTCAAATTCTAAGAAGTGCACGAGAAGTATTGACTAAAATATTTATTTGAAAAATGGTTCGCCTTGCGGATGTGACATGAGGTTTTAGAAACGAGATAACTTTGAAGATTATTTAAAGTTTCCCTAAACCCCCTTACATCTAGAGAGTTTGTTTCTTCTTACGGCAATATAAAACATATGCTTACTGCAGTTTGAGCAAAATCTGATTCGAAAGACGGACAGAAGTTTGCTTTTAGCATAATAATAATTTAACACAATGAATATTTAAATTAATGAATTTGAAATGACAAAAGTGGGAAATAAATTGTTGTTGACCATTAATAGTAATATCTAATGCAATTTCTCCTAACTGAAGTCGTGAGTATTTCTTCAAAAAGTACTACAAATATTCGAATAGGGTTACATCTGGAGATCTAATAGTCCACTGTTTTGATTGTATTGAAATACATTTATTCACAAAAACTCAAGATAATAAATTTCATACTTCTATTGCTAATTGATGCTCTTCAACCCGGGGCTACTCCCATTGGTAATAATTGGTAATAATGGTTGTAAAAGTATGAGTATTAACAGTGCTCACCGCATTGTGAGGGAAGTGTTTTCAAAGAGGTCGAGGAGGTCGTCTGGGAGGTCTGCATGTAGACTTGATAAGAGGGCTGCGGGGAGGTGCTTCAGTTTACTGTGAGTTTTCTGGGGATACGGAGGCATCTGGGATAAATTCGAAGGGTCGCTTGGGCAATGGAATTATTACCGTTGAGGATGCGGGTTATGTAGGAGGCGGCGGCAGATGGGGGTGTTGCCTGGGTTATCACGAATTAGTATGCTGAGGTATCGGAAGTCTAACCTGAAACTTCAATGAAAAATCTGTCGTTCGCATTGGCGGATTTGTTCTAGTCCAAGTATGGATTATATTGATGGTTGTTTGGATTTCTCGGGAGGCTAGTTCGGAAGTGCGTTGGAAGGCCAAGATAGCGGTGTTGTCGGCGAAATGCCTAATTTTGGTTCTGGCTGAATCTGAGTCGTGGGAATAAATGACGTAGAGAAGGGAGGACAAAACTGCTTCTTGGGGACGCTGAAATAGAGGTGAACAGGGAAAGAAAATGAATTTTGGACTTTAACTTTGCAAGAGAGGTTGTTGAGAAATGAATCCAGTAGCTTGATGAAGGCGATAAATTTGTGGATAAGACCGTCGCGTCAAACCCTATACCGGTTCATGTTAGCATTTTTGGTCGAGTCGGGGTTTGTGGTGGATCGATGGGGTCGGAAACCAAATTGTTCGGGGGGGAGGAGGTGTTTGGGTTTTAGGGTTTCTCTGAGGCGGGAAGCCATAATTCGTACTAGAATTTGGCCCCATGATGTTGCGAAGCGAAATGGGCCTATAAGAAGTGGGATTTTTAGGGTCTATGCCGCGTTTATGGATCATGATTGTGGAGGCGTTTCTCGATGGGTTGGGGAGTTTTGATTGTTGTTGGGCGATCTATTTTATTGTGGAAGCTCCGTTCTGCTGATATAAAGTTCCTAAAACGAGAAGCAGATATTATTGAAGAAAATCTAAGTATCGCTGCCAGTTAGCATATCATTAAAAGAAGGTTGTACGAACAAATGTTGTGGAGTTTCATTTGCATTTAAAAGTTGCTTTATTTGCCATCTTGAGTACTATCAAAACTTTAATTGGTTTGAAAAGTTACAAAGTTAATTATAAGTTTCTTTCATTTATAATTTTTTTTTAGTTTCACATGAGTTTCTCTTGGGAATCGTCTGATAGATCTGCCACTCACAACTCAATATCAGCTACTTTCCTCAAAAGGCAGCTCTTTAACCGCCCCCTTTTTTCCTTTAACTATTTCCTTCTCTTTGCCACAATTATAAGTACATATTTTTCCTTTCTTTATTTTTCTTTTCCTTCCTAAACTATTTCCTTTCTCCTCCCTCATTTACATTTGAATCATCTTCCTCTCTTTTTTCTTTCTTTTCCCACTTTTTCTGTCGTCTCATTGCTACTTTGCTTCGGAAATTGCACTCATTTCCGGCGCTCTCTCTTTTACTGTTCTCCTGTTCTTCTTCTTCGCCCATTTCCCCTTCCTCTCCTATCATTTCTTCTTTCCTTTCTTCTCTTTTCATTTTATCTTCTTCTTCCTGTTCATTTCCATTTTCGTCTTTGCCCTTTTCCTTCTTTTCTTTCCTCTTATTCTCTACTTTCATCTTTTCTATGTCTCCACCCTTTTCCAACTTTCCGCCCGCCATTTATCTTGATCGCACAAAGCAGATTTTGTAAAATTGTACAAAAGGTTCTTGTTCGCCACTATTCCTGAGTTGCGTGTTGTTATTTATGATATAATTTAGCAGTTGATAAAAGACACACGGTTGGTGTTTCATAAACAATTCTGTTAGTCCGAATAATCAATTTCTTGTAAATGTACACTTCTAGCTGACGTATTAAAAATTCTGCTGCAAAACCGACTTTTATCTAAAATAAAGATTATAAGGTTGTACGATCCTGTATTTAAAAACGATTTATATAAGGCAACATTAAGACCATTTGGTTCATATTTGATTATACGCAACTCTAAAATTGGAATCGTGCCAACTAAAAATTTAATAGCCAGATACGTCAGCGGTAGTTAGAAGCCCAAATGAAGTATTAATAAAGGCTAAAAGGTCAATTTCCAAGGATTGACAATAACAGGTGGTCTGAGAATAGCGACAACAAAAAATAGAAAATAAAATATGCATAGCAAGAACGGGTGAAGGGCAAGGGTTGTCATCGCAAATGGAACTTTTGGAATACAATCCTATTGGTGTTTTAGAGGCCCATTTAGTTATCCGTAAATATTAATAAGCTTCCCTTTTCAACAAGACACAATAATTGGACAACACATTTACTGGTTCTACATTAAAAATACATACTGAACAACAGGGACAGCATGGCGAAGTAAGCCCCACTATGTTTTCTATGCGCTGTACCAGTTTACAATATTTTAAAAATGGATGAAACAAATCACATACATTTTCAAACTGTGTACTTTAAAATATTCAATTTATTGTTACTACCAGCATTTGCTGCAGTTACCAGGAAATGTAACATAGTCATCAATCTATTGACTTCGTTAAAAAATTAGATTTTTAAATTTCAATAGCCATATCCCTTCTGGACTTCGAAGAACACTAAGAAGTGGTATTTTAAAAGTCTGTAGTTATATGAAATTAAAAGTAGAGAGACTTTTAAAACAAGAAAACTAACTCTTGATTTTTATTACTAGAGTCCTAACAGAAATTGAACCATTTTATTTAGAAATAGTTATCTTAACAATGAAGGCTGTTGTGATTTTTGACCACTCCTAATTTGAATCTTATTTACTTAAAGTTTCCTTTTATGGTGATATTTGAGGTGTAAGTGGGAAATAAAAATGCAACGAAACAGTAAATAAGAAATTATTGTAGCCGGTAACTGAAGCTAGGTATATATTTTGTAATAACTTTATAATAAAAGAAAGGGCGGGGATGGTTCAGTGGTAGGAGAGCCAAGCTTTGGCTGTAATAGTCCAAACGCTTCCCGGTTCGAATCACTCCAGGGTTGAAAATTTTTCTAATTCCTTGGGTGATCGGTACTGGGTCTCGGTCGCCATTTACCATTGGGGATCAAATATATGGCACTTCTTGTATTACGATCACATTAGAGGAGTAAGAAGACCATAAACAAAAACAATCACACACAGTAAGTAAGCCAAGCACGGTTTTGCACCAACACGGTAACCCACAGAGTCGGGCCCTGTTGTGCATAGCACAAACTAGCTTAACTTTGCCTCAGACTGCGTCAATACTGCGCAAGCGGAGGATCATGATAATGAATGAATAATAAAAGACGAAATTTATGTGTTATATATAACGTTTACTCTTAGATATAAAATCATTCTTTCTATTAGACATATTACTTCTTCCACTGATATAAAAATTTTCTCCTGGACCGACTTTAAATGTCTAAGAGAGAATGCTCATGCTGTTATGTAAAGGAGGCGACATCCTCGTTCTTGCCTGCGTCTTGTAGTGTAAGCGGTGTTTTAGCTTTTTCAATCGTTTCACAAGCAAATATTTCAAATGTTTGGCAAACCAGCGAGGTATTCAGCCTAGCAAATATTCTCTGGAGTAGAAGTGTTTACACTTCCCGTGGTTCGGAGCCCACATTACGCTGTAGTTCCTCTATGACTATGGCACTTTAAAACGCCCAACACAGGTATTGGAGAGAAGATCGCTACGTCTCGTAAGAGATATATCACTCGAAGAAGGTAGGAAAACGTACTTTAAAACCAAAAATTACAGCAGTTTTATATGCAAACATGTGTGTACACATTAACATCTTAGTGTTTAAGAACAATTATATAAGTCGACGTTTGTTTTAATTGGTTTTTGAGTAGAGATGTTAAAAATTTAATATTGGAAAGGCCTTAATTTTTAAGTTAGTGTTGGGCTAAACATCGCCAATTTGCAGTAGAGTCCTGTAATATTAACAGTTTCAAAATACTACTCGTATATACAGGGTAGTTAAAACTAAGATCCGAGAACTTATCCACATAT
>JABXWE010073375.1:0-10731 GCA_014611495.1 Limonius californicus | reverse complement strand
GGGGGGGGGGGGGTCGGTGTAAAGCATGAGTCAATCTCTGAGTGAAGTAGTGGAGTCGTTACGGTTATTGCTCTTGAAACCCCTTTGCTTTTAGCAGATTTTTCAATATTGCGTCATACGATGAAATTTCCCAAATCGGTACCTTAAGCAATATTTTCGGAATTTTTGAGAAACCGAATATTTCCCCTTTTTGGACGCACCGGGAATGGTACCGCACAAAGCGAATGTAATTATCTTTTGGTAAATTCCACTGATTCGGGCGCCGTAGGGCAATTTTAAATCTGCGGAACATTCAGGTCGCGAGCTAGAGCCTGGCTTCCGTCTTTTCTTCGCATTTAACACTCGGAAGACTCGAGTTAATGCTGCGTTTGCAGAAATCTAAATAACGTCGCTCATACAGGGTGCGTTCAATAAAGCGGCCGAACGTCACAAGCGGTCAAACAGTATTCAAAGCTAAGTAACAATCCGCGCGGTCACCACTTGGATGTGTGACTGAAAATCTACGCTCACTCGCTGCTATCCTGGTGTCTCGGAGAGTACCTGAAACCATCCGTTTCACTGGGTTATTACGCCACGGTACTAATTACCTTAAACAGGGTTAAAGTGGCAGAAAGTTGCGGAATATCCTTCGGCTATTACTTGTGCTTGTTTACGTATAGTTATATATTTGATAATCTTACTTTGTTGAAGGTTTTAGTTCGATCAATAAAACAGGTGTAAGCAGGTTTTTTTAATATCAAGCGCCTTTTCTCTAATTTGCCGAAAGCCCTCTGTTCTTCGTTTATTATCACTTAACATGTATTTGCTTATTTCTGACTTCATTATACAGTTTCATCACCGATTGTAGTAGCGCAATACTTCTGTAGTTTAATTTTCTGTCTGCTTTCTTGTATATTGATATGGTGACGCTCTTTCTCCCATCTAATGGTATGTTACCAACACTTGGTATTATCTTTTGGTATCGTAATATTATTATTTTTATGTGGTTTTCTCCGCCATAGTGCATTAATTTGTTGCGCATGTTGTCTTCATTTGTCGTTTTACTATTTTGAAGTTTCTTCATATGTTGTCTCACTTGCTCTTCGTCTATGTTAATTGTTGCTTCTCTTCTTGCTTTTCCTATTTCTAGATTTTCTATTATTTTGTCTGTACTGGTTTTAGAACCAAATGTTTTGCAAAAGCATTACTAAAAATTATATTTATAGCCATGTATGTCAGGATGGCCTTGATAATAAAATACAAATAATTTACACAGGATTTGTTTTCATTAAATGGCCATCAAATCTACAGCTTGTACCAAATTATTTCACGATCGTACATATGATGTAGCCAGCGGTTCTTTTACTAATATGAATTGCTACTTTCGCGAAAACTGTACATCTGGATCTAAATAGGTGGGCGACTTTTTTTAGAGTATTTTATGTGGTTTTAAATATCCAGAAGCTACATGATCCGCTTTTGTATCTACCTATTTTTCACAAATTCGAAACAATTAATATTTTTCACAAATTCGAAACAATTAAGGTTTCTGCAAACACGAAACTGTTTATTTTAAATATTTTGGAAAGCGTTGAAAAGTACTTAGTAAAGTTATTCTGTCCCAATCTGAGCACAAATATCGATCGCATATTGAAAAAGCATTCATTTTTTTAGGACATTATTTGTTGTCGTATTTTTTCAAACAAATGTATTTTGATGCAATTAATTTTATAATTTCAAATAATTTGCCATTCAACAACTGTAAATTAATTATTTGTAGTTGTTCTTTACGGTGGGTCAAAGCAAACAAAAATATTTCTTTGAGAATCCATCAAATGAACACATTTCTCAATTTGTGTGGTGTTGTGTATTTGTTTATTAATTTTATTTGCAGATACTTTTTATTTCCGCTTCATTTTGCTGATAATTTGTGGAATATACGATTAGAACAAATATGAGGAAATTTGGAATATATTACACATTTTGGGGTGGCCCTTTTTTGGCTGCAAATTATGTTCGTAGGTGTACAAGCTTTAATAATTATTTATCAGAATTATAGAAATTCAGACGGTTTGTTGTAGGCTATAATATGATATGTTAGTGCGATAACAGCGTATGAAATAATACACTTGGAGGTTAGAAATAGAAGTTTATTTTTTTTTATTTTCATATGTAATTCGTTTGTATAGACTAGATAAAAAATTAAAAGACATAAAAGTAAATACGAACAGTTTGCGGTGTTAATTCTCTGGCAAGAAATACTCGCAGCAGTTGCCCATTCAACACTAAGTTTCTGGTTTTTACACATAACGGAACAACTTTGACAATAAAAAAGTTGTTCCACATTTTTCGGAGCACATGTTTGAACCTAATTCTCAATAAATGGAAATTTTGATTAAAGGAAATTAGCACAGCTTTGTCGAGAATTAAGTTGGATAGTTTCAAAAAGTCCTGTTCGATGTTTAAAAAAGGTATCACATTTACGATGGTTTTAGGTACTTAGTTGTTAATGATGTCCGTATCCTCCATCGCCACCGCCGATATCTCCATGTCCACCACCGAATCCACCCTCGAGTCCTCCATGTCCTCCACCGATTCCACCTTCAAAACCTCCGTGGCCTCCACCAATTCCACCTCCGAGTCCTCCATGGCCTCCACCGAGTCCACCTCCAAGTCCACCTCCTAATCCGCCATGTCCGCCACCGAATCCTCCTCCGATTCCACCGCCGAATCCACCACCGATTCCGCCTCCAATTCCACCACCGAATCCACCTCCGGCTCCACCACCGAATCCACCTCCGGCTCCACCGCCGAATCCACCTCCGGCTCCACCACCAGCACCGCCGGTGTTAATGATGACTGGTACTGGTCGTCGGACGATAACAGGGGTAGGAATTTGTACGGGTACTGGACGAGGAACTTGGACTGGGTATGGACTAGGTACTGGAACACGAACTGGTACACTAACTGGGACTTGAATTGGGACCCTGACAGGAACAGGAACATCCCTTACGACTTGGTATGGTACAGGCTTGTCAACATGGACTGGGTAAGGTTGGGGAACATGAACGGGGTAGGGTCTGTCTACTGGGACACGAACTGGGACGTTCACGGGATATGGAACTCTTCTTTCGACTTGGACTGGTTGTGGTACTGGAACTGGAACTGGAATTTGACGAGTGATGGTGATTTGGCTGACTTGGCCGCCGCCCCCGGCTCCGCCGCCAAATCCTCCACCAGCTCCACCACCAAATCCGCCACCGGCTCCACCGCCGAATCCTCCGCCGGCTCCACCACCGAATCCTCCGCCGAATCCACCGCCAGCTCCACCTCCATGTCCACCGCCGATTCCTCCACCGAACCCTCCGCCAAGTCCGCCTCCGTGTCCACCGCCTAATCCTCCTCCGAGGCCGCCGCCATGTCCTCCTAAGTCACCGCCGCCAAGGCCGCCACCTCCGAAGTCGCCTAGACCATGGACGCCCCTTTTATGTGCCTTCTTTGAATCCTCGGCCTCTTTGGCAAAGACTGCCGCGGTCAAAAGAAGAGTTAAAACCTGGAAATTTTAATTTATGTAATTATTGAAATTAGAAGCAATAATGGTTCTTACCAGAAACTTCATGTTTGCAGGGCGAAGAAGCAGATGCAACTGTGCTGAAGATTCGCTTTGTTTCTAGGTTTATATACTTATGTGTGCCACTAGGAATCGTGCAAAAAGCGATTGTACTTTCGCCCCTTCTCCCGGGTATCTCTTCTGGGTGTCGTAAAAGTGCACCGAACTAGAATACCACATAACATAACAGCGTAGAATTTTAATTTACATATAAGACTCAGACAATTGGTACAAGTCGATGAGCATCGCTGACCAACTTCTTGTAAATTAAGCCATGCATTTAGACGAATAACCCTCTTTTTATATTTACATATCTATGCAGATTTAAATTAGTTGCATAAAATTTAAGACTCGTGTTTAAAATCTTATAAATTACACAATGGCATGACTGTTACACAAGGAAGTAAGTGTAAAAAGGAAATTGGTGCTTCAGTGCGCATTTGTAATAAAACTACTTAGATTACTCTAATTGCTTCATATTTAGGAATTAGCAAGACTCATCCTGCTCAATCGTAACGTAGAAGCAAATTTTATGGTTGTAAAATCCTTATTCTTATTGTACGAATTAGGTTGAATTAATCATACTAGATTGGTTTCTATAATCGAATGTTACTTTTAATTTACGCAGAGAATTTCGCTTGTTCTTAACTAACAGGATACCCTGGAAAATGTAGTTAAAAGGTTACTGTAATTAAAATATATCATAACTCCTGAATATTAAAACACCAAAACGCATCCGGTGGAAGCAATTAGTCTGTTACCAAGCAAATTAAAACTTTAATTTTATTTTTATACCTTGCTTTTTAATTCCATAGATTCTAAGAATTGACACGAGGCAAACTTTTAACACGGCAAGGAATTATAAATTTTTGCTGCATTCTTCTCTTAGTAGGGGCTCTATTAATATTTTGAAATAATCCCTTTTAAAATTTTAACTGAAATATGATTTTCAGAACAACAGAAAACCACAAAAATGGTTTTTCGAAATCGTTTTTTTCGTAAGTTTATGTTTGTATAGGGGTACCAATAACTTCAAAACCGTCGGTTCTATTATAATGAATCTTATATATTAGTTAAAAATTTAAATAATTAATAAACCTTTAGTGGAATTGAAAATGGAAGTTGGAAATGCTATTTTTGAGTAGGTTTTCTAGAACGGCATTTTTTCAGCGTACTCTTGTAGGGCGTTATAATAAAAATTTAAATGGTGAATGGTATTGCGGAACTTTATGGGGTCAAAGGTAAGATTGCTATGATTTTATCCGCTTGTTTATTATAAATTTCTATATTTAAATGTATGCACATTTTACTTAACTAGGCGTTAGAATTATAACATGTTTTCCAACGAGTACAGGGCATTTTTGATAACTATTGCTTTAAAGCCCAAATGCTTAATTATTTGTAATCATCCTTATCACCAATTGTATTGGTTAATATTTCTATAGAAATTATTTGGTAAATGATTATTTGCAACATTTAATTATTGGACCTAAACTGAAATACCCCCTACAAGTATTGAAAATACTATACCAAAATTTCAGAAATTTTGAAACAATACTGCTATGGTCCATATTTTTTCAAAATACCTATAATATGGGAAAGAAAAATATAAACTGTTGTATCTGTGAAAGTGATAATACTTATCTCAGAATCTTGGAATTTGATAACATTGCTGTTGTAAGTATGACATGAGAAAATTTGGGCTGAGCTTTTATGTCGTTTGTGTAAAGCAATATTACGGAAAATAGTATCTTAAAAGCAGTATAGATTTAGTGTGTATTATTAACAATATCCTCTGTAAAGTTTTCAAAGGTGAACCGAGCAAACAACTTGAATATTGTATTACGTGGCGATTGCGGTAAACGCTGTAGAATTGTTATACTGCATTATTTACAAAAGTTGTCCATTATACTCAGTCGGGCATGTCTTTAGGGAATCTTTGAAACACGAGATAGAAAGTCACTTGCGTCCAACAAAAGTTGAATCTGTGTGAAAGAAATTTAATGATGTCATTGTTGTGTTTAATAAATTCATATTTTTACGAACGTACACGCATCACTAAACTGGGCGTTTTCAGTTGCGATTGTTGAACTCGAAAAATATGTCACTGGAAAAATGTAGCATATAATTTTTTTATTAAAATAACAAGAAAGAACATTTTTAATGAGACGTATAGTATGCATATTCAGGCCTGTATGTTGTGATATTTGAAATGACAAAAAGTGTTCCTGTGTTTTTAGTTAGTTACATAAAAATTGAGAAAACACTGGGAAAAATTCGTAAACCTTTACGGTAAAGACTGCATTTAGAATTTTGAAACAGAAAGTTTGCAATTTACTAATTAATGGGATTCGTTCTACGTGTTTATAATTACGAGCATTATTACAAAAGCGGGAAAAACCCACATTTAAGTTGATTAAATTCATCTTTTGTAATCACAAAGTAGATTGCAAATACATTTCCCTAGGATTAGTAAACATTCACTGGACTGCTAGAGAAAGCTTTCAAAGATTCCGACCGTGGCAATTTGTTGGCATAAAGGAGTGTGTAAGAGAATGGTGATGTAGCTGACACATACAAAACAAGATACAGGAGCTGGTTAAAATAAATACAGTTATATTTTTGCAAAAACGCTAGGACACGTAAAGTTATTTTAATTTTGTTTTCGAATATCAAAATACGAACTCCCTGTCAGCTAACTTAAATGTTTTTAACCAACATCAACCACTTTCGTTAAAAAATACAAAAACAACCGTATTTTATTCTACTATCAAGAATGAACTTTAAGTTGCAGAAAATGAAAGATGAGTTAAATTCTTTTCTGTTAACTAAATACCTAACAATTGTTGGTGGAGTCTGGGAATTATTTTGTTTTAACAAAAATATCTTATCATACAAAAATAAACTTATGTGTGCAGGCGTTTGTTTATTCCTTCTTTTTGAACAACACTGTGTAACATATGTATAAGTTACTAAAATTAAAATGATATATTATTTTAGGGTTTGAAATATAATATTTTACAAGATTCTAGTGCGGTTAAATGCTTCCGAGTTCAAGACTGTAATCCGATTGTAATCGGTTTCCGATTCAATAATCGACAACCGCTTTCCAAAATCACATTTAATGCTTGAATTAGGATTCGCATTTCGATTTCAAAATCGAGGACTTGTGTTGATATTATATAGATTATAAATTAGCTCCTACGACGAAATAATGGTTTTATTTTGAAATCTATGAAACGGCTGTGCAGTTCTAGAAATGTGGAAAAGTAAAATAATACTTCTATGGATTACAATATCTATGTTATTGCAGGGACTACGTCTGCGTACACTATGCATTGTATCTCAACCTGTGGGACGCGTTGCCTTAGGGGGGCGTGATAACACTAAATGGGGGCCGCGACAATATAGAAAAAAAAATAAATATTATTATAAAAATTATGTAATTTCCATAAAGAAATAAAAAAGTACACGTTTACTACTGATATAATACACTTATAAATAGGATTGTATCAGTACTGCACAATGTATTTAATAATTAACTCAACAATACCATAGAGCAATAAAGATATCTTTATTGCTCTATGACAATACTAAATTAAAAACAAGTTTAATAATTATTAGTGACTCCCTTGGGACTATCCTGCAGAGCAAAGTTTTTCGAACGAAGGTTTAATATTAAAAATTGACACTCTGAGTTCTTTTTCTATATTTAGCTGAGATCTATATTTTGTCTTCAAAGCAGCCATCGCAGAAAATCCGGTTTCACAAAGGTAGGATGTTGAAAATGGTAATAGTATACGAAATTTTCAGTGCAGAAAACTCATCATCCACCCCTGCCCAAAATTCAAAGTGTAATTTATTACTAAATTTTCCTTTGATTTCGCCACTTGCCGTGAAGTCTATGAAGATTTCTTCTTCGGCAGTTAAGGGACCTTCGGGAGTATTTTCAAATGGGTCCCTAACCAACTTGTAACTTGCGAAGTTGTCGTCAGCAAGAAAATACTGTTTAAAATTCTTTCTTCTATTATGGCTAAATGTTTGCAATGGTTAAAAAACAACTTCAACATGTTGTTCTTCAGCCTTGTAAGCTTTAATACATTGATCCACATTTCCAAACATTTCTAGTTTTTTTTGCTTTAAATTTCTGCTCCACAATTCCAGTTTTCTACAAAAAGCATTAACTTTATCAGTAGTATCCAACATATGTGTGTTTGCTCCTTGGAGTTGAAGATTCAAGCTATTTAACTCCTCGAATATGTCGACCAAGTAGCTCAATTTCATTACAAATAAATCATCTCGGAACTTCCCGGCTTCCGGTCGGTTTTCCTCTTCTAAAAAAATGGCGAATTCATCTCTTAATTCATAAACACGTTGCAAAAATTTCCCACATGATAACCATCTTGCCTCGCAATAAAATAGTAACGCTGAATATGCCGGCCTCGGTGGTCTAGTGGTTAGCGCATTTGCCTTTAGATTCGAGGGACGCGGGTTCGAACCTGGCTGAGGTCGGCGAGATTTTTCTAGCGGGGCAAAATCTGAAAATGCTCCTTCTGTCAGATAAGAAGTAAAGCCGTAGGTCCCGTGTCACTGCGATGTGTGATACGTTAAAAATCACTACTGGAGTTGGAATTACCCCAGATAAGCAAAATTCTTAGTTAGGGTGTACAATGGACCAAATGTGGCCTAAGTGCTTAGAGACGCTTGGAAAACCGCGTCCTAGATCTCGCTCTTTCAACTCAAGCAAGCAAGCTGAATATACTGCACCCATGTCTTTACAAAGCGCAGAAAAGATTCTTGATTTTAGGAGTCTCATTTTTATATAATTTACTACGGTTACAACCGTCGTTAGCACAATATTCAGACCAAGACTCATTTCTTTGGAAGCCAGATCTTCTCTGTGGATCACGCAATCTGTCCAGACACACTGTGGAGATTTTTGTTTCACAAGTGCTTGTATACTTTGGAATCTTCCAGACATTGTACGAGCACCATCGGTACATATTCCGACCAATTTTTCCACTCTATGTCTGCCTCGTTTAGAAAATCATTTAAGATAGCAAATAATGGAAATGCTGTTGCTTTGACTTCTATTGGTTTGCAGAAAAGTAGTTTTTGTACTGCTGACATACCATCACAAAATCGAACATAGGCAATTAAATGAGCATCTTTATTGCTATCTGTTGCCTCATTAAGCTGAATTGATAACAATTTTTCACGTAACTTCCCGAAAAGATGATGCTGTACATCTTCAGCTATATCACCAATTCGACGGGCAACAGTATCATTTGATAGAGGTATGGACTGCAATTGGTTGGCAAAATTATCTCCAAACATAGTTTCTACAATCTCAATTGCAGCTGGCAGAATAAGTTCTTCACTAATGGTATGAGGCTTTTTATCATTTTTCATATGAACTTAATTTCAATTCGAACAATTGTCGATATGTTGTTTAAGTTTATTGGGTTTTATGCTGTCTGCTGCCAAAATTTTTGAGCAAATGAAACACAGGGGCCTTTCTTCTACATTGACTTCAGTGCTGGTAAACCCAAAATTTAAGTATTCTTGAGAATATTTGCTTGATTTTATCTTCGGAACCTCGCTCGTCCGTGTACTTGTTGATGCTTCATTATCGTCTAATGCTCGCTTTACGCCTATTTAAATTTTTAAGCATTATTCTGTATAAATCTACTGTTACTCGAATACCGTGAATTGCAGTTAACACGCAAATTACAACATACACATTCATGATAGAAGGATTGACTCCACTGAGACTGGCTGGAATTGAATGAGGTACAGCATTTACACACGCTTGCGTCGCGGACACGCAGACGTTCCAGAATGTTCGAGACAAATCGGAGCTTCTCGCGAAGCCGCGAGAATGTCCGATATTGTGACCGTAAGACAGAGGGCAATAGAGAGGCATCGATTTTGGTTTTATCAATGCAGCGGATCGGTGTTGTCAAATATCAACAAAATTTACCTATTCATGGTAATTTTTAAGGTTTGTAATTAAGAATTAAGGTCGTAGTGTAGCTTTAGCGTCAGAATACAATTAAATAGAAACTAATATTACAATTTCAGCATGATTTCAGTAAAAATTATTGTATGAGAGGGGAAGGGGCGATGAGAATTGTGATTGAAAATTGGGTCGCAAATACTAAAAGGTTGAGAAACGCTGTTGTAAAGCATATTTACAATTGTCTATTTAACCCGATATTCTATAGGGGTATATCTAAATGATTTATAAAATATTTGAGGGAAAGTAATATAATATAGCAATGTTTTCCATATATCATCAATTTCATATAAAATTTTGATTGAATTTAAAATTCCGTAAATTAAATGTATATTGATTTCGACATTATAACTGCGTAATGACAATTGGCAAATTCAGAATTTTAAAAACAAATCATATAGCAGTGAATTGTATAAACGCACCCAGGCCTATTCTTAAATGTATTAAGCCATTTTCCCTGTTAATTTATTTTTGTCGATGTATAGTTGGCTTTTAAAATATATTCTAAGATTAATTTCTTTGTAATAACAATAACCACTTAACTGTAAATGTTGAGCCTAGAATATAAAAGAGATTCTTGATTCCAGAACTGGGTTTTATCATTCGATTTAAGATTTGTATAACGATTCTCGGTTCTAATAAGGCCACCGGTGGCCTATACTTTAAAGATAAACAATGGTTTTTTTAGAATAAGGGGACCTACATGGATTAGAGCTTTGTATGCATACAAACATCGAGCGGAAAGTCTGTTACCTGTAAGATAACGAGTAATGTATTGCGGTGTTTGATTATTTCTAATTGTTTATGTAAGTTCAGAATCTATACTTAAGCTATTATAATAAAGTAAGTCTCTGAAATAAACTGTTGAATAAAATTTGGGACTGATTTCCTTATACTCTGGTCATTTACCTTGGGTTCTCCATGATTTTATGCTGCTCTATGTTTATTTTCAAGATCTTAGGCTGGCGTTGCGTTGTATTTGTTAATGTAGTAGCTTTCGAACCTGTTGCCATCCCTGTTCGTGGTTTCTTATCTGCAAACAGACTTGTTTTAGGACATTTGTGATACGTATACTGCATATGTAAACAAACATGTATTTTGTGTGTATTTGGACCTGTGTGGT
>JABXWE010073374.1:0-11331 GCA_014611495.1 Limonius californicus | reverse complement strand
ACAGCTAGGGCATCAGCTTCCTCATGACCACTTATTCCACTATCGCCCGGAACCGATAGGATTTTCACGTAATTCTCAGCTGAGAGTTTGACGAGTGTGGGTCGACATTCTTCAACAAGCCTAGACCCTATCTTGACCCTACTGTTATAAATATGATACTAAATATTATTACAAATTCAAAATTCTACTTCGTAGCCCTAGACAGCAGATTTTATTTTGTTAATTGCAATACCTTTTTTCTTCTTCTTCTTCTTCGTCTGTGTATAGGCCAAAGGCCTATTAAGTACCTACAACGGGTAGGTTCTGTGAGCCCTCTTTGCACGTATGCCGGGCAGGAGGCTAGCCTAACCCGTCGAACAGAGTAGAGAAGTTCCACTACAAGGTTTACGATTGTCAAAGATGTTTGTATGACAACCTTTTTTACGATCCTGAATAGGTTAATTTGGTAAATGGCTTTATTAAAATTTGTAGGTATTTATTTTATTTTCACCTTATTAAACATATTTTCGAACTAATCTTGCACTATATGTACGATTGCGCTTGCGGCTTATTTTTCGGGTTTTCCTAATAACTAGAAACATCGTAAGTGTTAGGAGTTTGAAAGAGTATAATCCCAGTTCTTGCAATATTTAATTACTTACTTTAACTAATATTTGCATTTCAAAAATAAATGTTTTGAGAAATATAATGAGTTCCCAAATATAGTTAAAAAGTTCATAATAATCATCTTGAACTAGTCGGATACCAACCCAAGGGGTAAAATTACAACCCCACGGAAGGTTTTGCAAGTAAATTTGAAAGTGACATATGATAGTTCATGGATTTACATAATTTTTGAGCTAAATAGCAAGTTGCCACAGTTTTGCAATTATTAATAATTTTCGCTTAGAAGACTAGGAATTATTATAGTGAATATCTTGACAAGGGATATGCGACCGGTTACAGGATGTTTTCATTTGTATCCGTAATATTTTACCGCGATCTACTTTTCGTGTTTTTATGATGTTCAGGAATTTTCGGCAAAACGATTGGTAATCTTTAGCACTTCACATAGTTGCAGATTTTCTATGCAGGTATTTAGGTATATTAAAATATGCACGTATTCCCAAATATGCCAATGTATGCACACTACACACACATTATTTTAATTAGAAGCAACTGATACACAGAACAATATAGAACCAATGTGAAAATATGCATGTTATATAAATTCGACCGCAGCTATAAGGAAAATACGTCGAAAGACGTAGTAGTTGTATTAACAGTGGAGATAATAATATTGCAAATAAAAGTAAATAAACTACTGCAGTCAGAAAAACTAAAATAATTATATTCTGAAATTATGTATTTTTGTTTCATCTTCATTTGAATAACAAAAACAACCAACCGGCTCTTTGCAACGAACGAACAACGAACGCAGTTGAGGACTTAACTCTCTTTTGCACCAAATAGTTTTCTAGTCGTATTAGGGCGACATAAACAGTGTAGTATCACCAGCATAATATGCTGTCTAACACAATAGTTAAAGTTCAACTAGTTTTTGCACACCTGCAGCCTAACAATTGACCTAGTATAATTAGATCACAACTGATTACGTACTTTAAAGGCCTAATTCCTGTGATGCAATTGGTGATAACTTTTTTGCTACCTACCACTATATTCTGCCTATTAAAACGCGGGTAGTGATGACCTTCGCTCTCGGAGTTAGTTTTGATATTCAAATTTGGATGAAACTATCAGAAATATCTATTTTAGTTTTAGGTATTAAGAGATATTGATTTTAAATAAAAGTGCTATATATAATTGTTGCATTGTTTTTTTAATTCGTTAATTACTGCTGGTAAAGAAGTATAAATAAATAATGTGTATCGTGTTTTGGACAATAACTGGCGGAGGACTGATTATATTTTTTTGCTGTCTATATATCTATATATCTATATATCGTTGCTGTGGATGCGATTTGGACTCCATTATACAGCAACTGAGTCACTGTTACTAACAGGATCGCATAAACAGTCAAAGATATTTTCGCGCTATAGCACCGTGAGGTGCGTTTGTATCTAAAATTAAACTGGTTTTCGTTTTTCTTTAACCTATATTGCTTCTTTATGACTTACTTACGCTGCTTGCATACCTGAACATTATTTACCAATAATTTTCCTCGTGCCAGTATCCCAACAGTTTTATATAATACATGAAGGAAAATCTGACATAATTATTCGTCTCTGTTAAATCATATTTTACTAACAGACTTTAAAGACGAATTTTATATGAAAACTACCCCGACTGTAACTTACATTCTACAAATTGATAAAGAAATAATGGTTTTTGTAATAATCATTAAAAGCGTTATTAATCTTTTCTTGAAGGAACATTTACTGCATTATCATTTATGGCGTATCAGTCTCGCTTTTCACCAATAACTTATTTACATGGGAAACTTTCGTCCCGTTTCCAATAAGTACAATTAATACTCCACAACAGATTGTTATAATTTCCTACACAGCAAACTATACAGCATTACAATATCAATCATTTCATGTTAAGCCAACAGGAAGTAATAGGAAAGTGCTGTCTATATCAGTTTTTGTTTAAAGTTGAACAAGCCGATTTGAAGGAAGCAGATCTGCTCCGTAATGTCAGTACGAGCACTGTCAAGTACGGTGGAGTTTCCCTATCAGGAAAACATCAAATAAAAGATCTTGAAATAAAAAGTATCGCCGCCAATAGTACGTAGATTTTTAATTTAAATTGCGATTACATAAAATATTGTGTATGGTACATAAAAGACTAATTCTGCAGTAATAAAATGAGCTGTATGTCCTACTTCTAGCGCTTACAGCAATAATATTTTAAAGAAAATTCATAGATGTGCTTCACTATTTACAGTGGTGTTAGGGTCAACCTTACGGGAAGCGTATAAAAAATACTGAATTTTAAATTTAAATAAGGTTGCAGCGCTTCTGCATTTCATTCATTCAGTTCCTGGATAACACAATAGGGGATGAGATCAGAACGCATTGGCGGCGACTATGCAGCAGATAGTAAAACTCACACTTACTTATCTGTCAATAAATATTGGGCAGTTGTACTCACCGGAGCTTCTTCAGCCCCCCTATCCCTGGATTGGGATTCGAACAGAATACGAATGCTCAGCTGCTGTTTAGCTGATGTGATCGCAGCCACTCCTAATCATAGATCAATTACTAAAATTACACATATCTTCTGGTACACCAATCCTCTGCAATTGGACTATGTCCAGCCAAACACTGCTATTCGCAGGAGTTACGAAGGGACATCCCCTTCAGCCTCCACATGCGATGGGAGAGTTAAAACTTAGTTGGACAATTCCTTGCGTAAAAGTCAGCCATTGCCATTCTGGCATTGATGTCACATTTACAATAATAATTTGACATACACGCCTTACTAAGACCACCTCTGCCAGCGGACTACCTCCTAAGTGATTGCTAAATAACAACTATTTACATAGATACAGCAGTGTTGTATAATAACGATAATAGAGCCCAACGCTTGTAGATGACATATATAACAAGTAGATTATATACTTCATGGGACATAAACCATAACCTCGCCCGCGCAATACATACATACATAGTTACACTAACATCGCACCTTGCCTCAGTTTAGAGGATAATCGCATTACAATCAGTTAATAGGTCCGCAAACGTTATTAATTAATTATTACGCTATCAGTTAAGACGTCAATTATGCAAAACTAACGCCTAGCAACCAACAACGCTGTCATCGGTAGACTGCCCTGCTGGGTATTTTACATCCTACTGTCCCTGTTTACTCCTAACATTCTAAGAAACACTTCTGCGGTCGGGTAAACTTCGTCACCCTCCCCCTTAAATCTTCCAGAGTCATTCGTAACAGATGTTGTCATGAGCTACGATATTTTTGTAAATGTTTATTTCTTGAGCGTACATTTAAGTAATATTCACAGTAGACAGAAACCGCTGCCTACCAGTGGTGTAAAAAAGTTTGAATCAGTTCAAGAATTGGGAAAATCTTGTATTAAAGAGATGCTTTCCTATTTTAATTCTCGCCAATCAATCTACACATTCACACAAATATACAAATACAGTAATATAGTAAAGCTCACATGTTTGCGTGTTAAGGAAAAATAACTTAAAATGAAACGTTTATTTAAAATGAAGTGCGTTTTATTATTGTAATTTCAGTTAAAACCTGCGATATTACATAAAACATACTGATTTATATTAAAATAAATCAATACTTGATACAGCAGCCCTTGTTCTTAAAGACAAATTTTTCTAAGTTTTTCCATGGAGATGCAGTGAAACTACACTTCGATTAAATCTGTTTCTATGTCAGCTGCTTTTTCGAAACGATGTAGGTAAGCTATGTATATATTTTGCCACAAGTTTTCGATGCGGTTATGGTTTGGAGATTGTGCTGGTCAATTCATTCTATCGACTTTATTGGAAGACTTCTAAAATTGAAACGCCTTGGCACTACGGCAAGGTGCATTGGTACCCTGGAAACTTTTCTATTAAAAATAAATCTTTCCCACTAGGCAATACCTTTTCCGCAGTATTTTGTGGCATACGGCCGAGGTCGGTAAGATTTTTCTGGCTTAGAAAAATCTAAAAGTGGGCCTTCTGTCGGATAAGAAATAAAGCCGTAGGTCCTGTGCCACTGCGATGTGTGACACGTTAAAAATCACTACTGGAGTTGGAATTACCCCAGATAGGCAAAATTCGTAGTTAGGGTGTACAATAAGCCAAAAGCTTCAGTGCGTAGAGATGCTTGGAAATCCGCGTCCTTGATTTCGTCGAATCAAACAATCAAATAAACAATCCAGAATGTTATTAGGACATTATCTCCTAATGATTAAAATCTACAAACGTCGTATGTATCCGATCAACAGATAAAAATGTAATTCATTCAATGCCGATATTTATCTGAATTACTATTAGTTTCTTCTTTTTTTTTCTGTGTTAGGCATTTTATGCTTGTTCCAAAACCACGTCCTATGGGAATCGCGCCATCTGACGGGTCTGCCCACACTTCTTCTACCAACGGGTGATTTATCTCTTGCTATTTTCACAAGTCTATTTTCCCATTAGTTTAACAATTTAAATTTGCATGAATCGGCTGAACCAGTTTACAGGGTGTTTAGAGCGCCTTAATATCACTGGAAAACCTCTTCGTGTGGAAAAGGAAATCAAATTATCTAAAAAAAACATTGCCCAGTTACTTCATCAGAAAAATTTGAATTATGTAAAGTTCAAAATGTAGATTAGTTGTAGTCAGCATCATTGTGACATCTACTGTACGTCTTAGTACGTTTCGTAAATACTTTTCTAATTTCTTTCTGATCTATTATATATACGTTGAAAGCTTTACTCCACATATATTTGTTTGAGCCACCTCAACTTTTTCTTTAAACATTTATACTACCCCCCCTGCGAAACTATTTTCGCATTACTTCAGGGGGATGCGGGCGTCCCTTACATACTAGCTATTCATGCACCATGCACCTTTAACTTAACTAAGTCGTTGCCTCAGCCGGGGTTGACAACACTTGTTTGCATTGCCCCATCACAGCCACCTCAACTGCAAATACAATATAATACATCCATACCTCGCTATACAGCCGAGATACGTTCCTACTGTATAACGAATCATGTATGCACAACACGTGGTATCATAAGGGAGTAAGTACAGGGTCCGGCAACTGGTATCACCTATTTTTAGTAGGCTGTTATTAAAACAATATTTTGTTATTGACAATTCTATTGTCAGATTTGTTTGCGTTAATTTATGCAGTTTAATAGATCATGGATAAGTTTCCAATTAATTAACGCGTATACGTGGTTAAAAGCTTTATACGAAGTCAATCAGTAGTGAACACTCAAAGGCAGTTTCGTCGCGAGTTTAATGTTGGAAGACACGGACGATTTCCAACACGACAAACAATAATGAGGTGAGTGCAAGACTTTGAAATTAGGGGGAACGTTAGCTCAAAATTTACTCGAGGCGTACGTACAGTAAGAACACACGAAAATATCTAACGCGTCAGACAAGCTGTAGGAAGAAGTCCGAGGCGATCGGCAGCAAGACATTCAATTGCATTGCAAATTTCCGAAAGAAGCTTACTAAGAATTTTGCATTCAGATTTGCACTTCCACCCATACAAAACTCAAGTCGTTCACAAGCTAAATGATCCTGATAAACCAGTTCGTGTGGCTTTCTGCAGGCGGTTTTTGCAAATTTTGGAAAATGATGAAAATCAAATAAATCTTTTATTGATGTCAGATGAAGCTCATTTCCATCTTAGTGGATATGTTAACAAGCAAAACTTCCGCTACTGGGCTGAAGAAAATCCACACCAGCTTCATGAAAAACCTCTTCATGACCATAAAGTCACCGTTTGGTGCGGTGTTTCAATATTTGGAATCGTAGGACCATATTTTTTCGAAGAAAATGATGAAACGGTTACCATTAATTCTGAACGTTACATTCATATGCTGGAAACATTTTTAAGACCGGAATTAGGCAGACTTGGGCAAAACCAAGTATGGTTTCAACAAGACTGTGCGACCGCACATACAGCACGGCAAACCCGAATTGTGTTGCAAAATATGTTTCCTGGTCACTTGATTTCGAGGTTTGGTGACATAACATGGCCGTCCAATTCCCCTGATTTGACGGCTCCTGATTTCTTTTTGTGGGGATATCTGAAGCAAAGGGTCTATGAGAGGCGTCCTCAAACAATACAGACCTTAAAATGCGTATATACAAAGGGGATTTCCCGAAGTTCTTGGCCATAAATCGATATTTATCCATTATTTGAAAAGCCGTGTAAATAGCCGTCGTGTACCGAAGTATGAGTGTATTGCGTTAGAGTGGTGAATATATTCACTATACCCTATTATTTACATGTTTCTGGTTCAGCCTAAGAGTAAGACTTGTAATAGACAAGTTACATGATTACATATAAATAGACGTAAATGCTATAAATGAATAGAACATTTCTATTGTTTAGGTAAACTACTATCGCTATATCTGGCAATTTTAAACGGCCGGTTTAATTATGTAAGTTATACACATTTTGTAAGGTTAACTACAACAAAAGATCACGTCATAGTATATTAGAAGTTTACAAACGAGTGCTATACTTACAAGGTGTTAATTTGAAAGCGTACACGTGTTTGGAAATAAACGAGGTAGGTATTGAAATTGCAGAATTCGTTTCTACATCACGTACCCCAACAAAAAAAAAAATCAAATATGATATCTTATTGACAAACTCTTACTAAATACTATTTAATAACAATTTTTAAACTGACAATTTTCAGGTTGTCTTATGAGTCCGCCTCCATGCTGTAGAAACGGTTTTTAGAAATTTTCAATACCTTTTTTATTTCCAGAGATATCTCATATTTATTGTACGTCTTCAAATTGCCACCCTGTATATTGAATGATGTATGTAGAACTACTACACATCTACACGTCCTTTAAAGTGTACTAGGACTACACCTACTGCCCTGTAATACTCGTACATGTTATTAAACAAATTTATAACTTTCCTTAATAAACGAATTCTGGCTAATAAATTGTTTACTTTCTGGAAATATTCGGTAACGCGTACAACTCACCAATAATTTATAAAAGTCAAGTGTATCTGGGGAGCGTACCTATAGACACGGAATTGCTTTTAGTGACCCAAACGTAGGGGTAATCGAAAAATATGTGTCCATAAGAAGAATATATCTGTATTTCGAAGACATCTGATTGAAATAGATAGCAAATTTTGTGTTAGATCCATAAATTTATTTAGAGTTCGCATGATTTATGTACAAGCACGCGGAATTAGAATTTGTGTTTTGGAGATGTGGGTTCTACGCTACAGAGTTTTATTTTACAAACCAGAATGAGGGGTTTTCTGGTGGTTTATTATTAGGATTTCTTTTAATGTTAGTTGGAAGTACAACGTAAAACATAGCTTTTACCCGAGTGCCCTGATAGTGTTAAGGAGATTAAATAAAACACAAAGTCATGAAACCAGAATGATTCGGTTAGTTAAAATAATCTCCTAGATCGGTTTCTGAAGCAACCTCGTTGCTTTTAGTTGGATTTGCCTTAAACTGACGTATCCTGTAAAGCCTATTTTAATAGCTTGATGTATCGTATGTTTGGAAATTTCTATTAATAAATTTGCCTTAGGCGCTATGTTGTGTTAAAAGGCAACGCACGTCAAGTCTTGCACTTGATAATTGATGGATGTGTGTACATGCCAACAGACAGTATTAATTAGTGTTAGAACCAGTAGTTCAAAGATGAATGATAAGATCCATACCGCAGAACTATCCTATTACACTATCATCAGCAATCCATCAACAGTATGCGGGATAGGATTATGCCTGGTTGTATTCCACACGTGTCAGCGATTAAATAGATAATTCCAATTATTAAGCATCCATACATACGAGTACCTACAACATGTGATCAAAAGGTTTTCCAATTAGGGAGGGCTATAAAAAATGGTCTTGAGATTAAACTATAAAAAAATTCAATCTGTTTGTATTTTGTTGGTTAAAATTGTTTATTTTACTTTTATTTGAAAATGGTTTTCACTTTAGAGTAAAAACTGATGGTGGGTGCACCTACTCCATTTTAGATTGTTCTGCGGAATTTTAAAAATGATTTCTATAAGTTGCATTCTAAATTCTAATATCAAGAATCTTAGAGTCAACTAACCTACTCCGTAAGTTGATTTCGTGCAACCGGTAGTGTTGCCAGGAAGGAAGCAACTGGTAGGCCTAAAAAACGAACTGAAGAGATTGTTGAAAACGTAGTGTCTTATCACAACAAATTGACTTTCGTACGGAGTTTGCAGAACCATCTCAAAATAAAATTTGCATATGCTTCCATATCGAATAACTGTCGTACACGAACTGTTTCCACAGGATTTTGCACAAAGAGGACAAAACTGTCTCTGGTTTTTAACAATATCAACAACAATGATTTATTGGACAAACCTTTCTTCTCGGCATGGTTCCACCTATCATCTGCATACGTCAATTTCCAAAATATAAGAACGTGGAGCGCGGAAGATCCCCATATTTTCACTGAAAATTCACTACATCCACAAAACGTTAGAGTTTGCATAGACCTTAGTAGGACACGATTGGTAGTTTTTTAATGGTACACTGACAACAGCCAGGTATTAAAAAGAAATTCTGCTCCATTCATAAACCAGTTGCACGATGACGAGTTGCGGTATGGATATTTCAAACAGGACGGTGCAGCGGCATATGTAGCACTAGATACTTTAAACCTCCTTAGTGACTTTTCGAAACTCGAGTAATTAGCAGAAATACTGTGGCTTCCAAGATCGTGCAATTATTACGGGCCAATCGAGCTTTTTCGACGACCCGTAACCAGGTAGATGGAAAACGCCCGCGGCTTAGCTGAAAGGAGTAGGGGGAATTCGTGAAAATCGCTTATGGGAGAAAATCTTTAGTTGTGTACAGGGCGAGTAAAAATAAGTGGGCGCCACCAACAGCCTACGGGAAGGGAACTTACCGTGATTGTGCCTCCTCCTATATATAGGTATTTGGAGCTTGAAAAATTTTTGCACAAACAAATACAGAGTACACAAAAATAAAAGAGGCAGTAAATTTTAAAACACATATAATGAAATTATTGGTATGGCGATACAAAAAGACAGGAAATGGCATTTTTATGAGTTTACAACTATTTAACGTCCAAAAAACACAAAACTCGCCGCCGTTGACGCACAATATTTATGATATTTTAATGAATCTGTGTGGCCAATGACGAAGAGTTTACAGGAAAAATACAGTATTAACATCTTTTACAATCAAAAATAAATAAATGGCGATTGAAGATCGCTTGTAGGTTGCATAAAACAAACAAGTCCAATATCGTGGAGTTTTGCAAGTTTTTGCGCGAGGAAATAAAAAAAGGGTTTCTTTTTACACTGCACAATAAAAAAACTGGTTCTTTACCTTGAAGTTCGGAGAAGGCAGGCACAATTCCCGGGGGGTTGATTTCCAAATGCAGGAAAATATGTTGAACGACAGGTTGTTAATCGTTGAACGATAGTAGCATCAACAGGATCGGTGCTGGGCTTCGAAATTCATCCGCCGAACGGCGATTGGCCAACTCACAAAGAATTGCCTTTTGTTTGGGTTTAAAATCCTAGCGTACTAATATCCGATAATTGTCGATGTGTTGTTTTCAACCCCATGGTAAAACAACGAAGAAACGAAAATTACACCAGGTATACCCGTCGAAAACCCTAGCAGACACTTGCAGCACTCGATATATGTTTACGGCCCTCCCCTGGAGATGTAATTTGGGAAGACACCGGAGTCAAGAAAGGTGGAAGATTGACTGACGTAAAAACGCAACGGGAATCTGCACTTTCCCCCCAAAAATTGCACCATATTTCGAAACGTTATGAAATATTCTAGAATAAGGGACACGTGAGTTCTCGGAAGCGCTCGAGGTCGCGCGGGAAAAACAATTTTGACACAAAAGAAACTGTTAACATATCTCAAACTTAGAAAGACACAACAGAAATGGTATCCCAAAATAAGACTGCAATTAAAATAGCGTTATTAGTTCTTACGGAGCGCCAAACAAATTAAGAAATTAATTCATATAAAGCGGCACATTTTAAAATGAACATAACACCATTTAACATCTCTAGGTTTTTCTGTATGGCCCCACCTGAAAAATTCGATTTTCTAAACCCCTATTTATGATTTGGATGCACTTACACAAAGATTTATAAAAAAATTTGAGGACGTAAACAACCCTCCACAGATTTTACAAAATGTTAGCAAAGGTGTAAGAAGCAGGGTTCGAAGTTTTCCTCATATAGATGGAGGCCATTTTCAACACACGTTATAAGCCTCAAATACTTAAATAAATGTCTTTATTTTGAAGTTAAGTTCTTGTGTTTACATTCGAAGAAATAATGACAAGGGACGGCCGGTACGTAACATGACAGCTACAATATGTCTTCTAGCACTCCCAGCTAACCCTAATTTGAAAACGTTTTGATTGCTCTTTATACACCTCCTAACATTTTTAAGATATGAGTACTTGTTTTTTCACTTTTATTTCGAATAGGGGAAAGTTTTAATTGATTTGGAATTATTCGATTTGATTTTGACGGATATAAGCTTAGAATCTGTAAATAACTATGAAAAATATTTTAAATGTGTTTCTTGATACAATGTAGCCTTGAAATAAAATATCTAATCGATTAATTCTACATTTTTCAAAATTAGTATGAAATCAAAT
>JABXWE010073370.1:0-11513 GCA_014611495.1 Limonius californicus | reverse complement strand
AAGTTTTATTCAAGTGTAGTTGATTATTGACTATCCAACAACAACACTAAACATAATTCGACAATATTATTAATATAATAATAATAATAATTGAAAAACGAGTATATAGAATTGGGGCTTGGTATTAGTATTGATAAAGCCAATTATGTATCTCTCTGTTGGAAATCCCTCAGAAAACTTACTATTGAAGGAAGCCGAGCCAATACCACTAGAAAAATATTTAAGAAAAAAAAAATTAATATATACAGAATGTCCAAGATAAGCACGCTATGCATGATGATTTTGTAAGTGGCACCAGCACCAGCTTGTTGGTACCACATATTTGAACCAAGTATCAGTGGAACATTTTCCAATACTATTTGAAAATCTTCATTCAGAAAATCTAGTAGATTTTCAGCATTGATATGATTTAATAAAATAAAAAGACCAATTAAATAATTATTTACCATACCTGCCCAAACATTAACACCGCATCGATATTGATGACTTCGAAGATGAGTTGCATGAGCTTTCTCATCTACCCACACATGATTGTGTGGGTATTTTAAACCCCATCCTGCTTAAATGTGGGCTCACCTACCCACAAAATATTCCCAATAAGATTCGGATTTTCCTCGATGTTGATCTAATAACCATTCACTGTAATTAACTCGTGCATTATAATCCTGTGGTAATAAGTGTTGGACTTTCGTTTTTCGAAAAGAATATAGGCCGTTGTTGTGTAATATTCTGAGTACTGTCGACTTTAGTATGTCTATAATCCGAGAAATACCACGTACGCTTCTTGTAGGTTCCCATTCACTTAAATCTCACATATTTTCTTCAATATTGGACTGTCTTACTATAAGTGGACGACAACAATCACCTCTTTTTAGACCAACACTTCATCTTTCTCTCTCGTAGTCGTTTGCCAGTTCGTTTAATAACTGTGTGGTTTGGATGTCTTCTATTTGGACAGCGTTCAGCATACAGCCTTGCCGCATTACGATTACGAATTCAAATCATATCAGTGTATTCAGCAAATGTGTATTCCATTGATGTAAGTGAGAAAAAATTTACAAAAAGGAACGGACAACTGTAAAATTCGGAACAACAGTGTCAAATTAAATAAAAATTACTTACAGCCTAGCTTAGATGCCATATGTAAATCTCGTGTTTTCAACAAAATGTTAGGATCAAAAATCTGTAAATTAAACTTGTGCATATCTTAAGTTTATTGACGAAGAACTATTTTCATCGATAATATCTATTAGTTTATCTTTGTTGTTAAAGATATGCATTAGAATTTCAAGCTACAAGAAGTTCGTGTGAAGAAAGTAACCTGCGAAAAATAAATATTTTAGCTGTCTTATGTTCAGTGTACACTGCTGAACAACGCTACGGGTCGTTTTATCTCAACTTATGGGACAGCAGCATGTATTGGAACATCAAAATACCAAATCATACCGAATCTAAATCTAGCAACTCCCAAGGGTCACATATGTAAGCGTTTTGTTTTTAATATACTAACTTATCTTTAAAAAGAATTATAAACAAGCTGATAAGAACTTGTAATACATTTAAATAATTGAATTTAATAATTGTTCTGTCAATAGTTGATACTTAGTAGCTAAGCAGGTAAGTGTTGTTTTACTTTAAAACCACTCAATTATTTTAAATTAATACAATAATCAAAGTCATATTTATAAAATGCCAGGAAAAATAAACACATCGATTTTCTCTCGTAGATATTCATGTTAACATTTTTTATTTTAATTTAAAGTTGTTCAGAGAGTTTGATTTAAATAGTGCTGTGCAGAAATGTAAATTTTAGGTTATAACTTCACACTTTGTTTGTTTCCAACCGTTAGATAATGTACATCTAGTTAAAGTGGCTTCAATACTTATTACGATAAGTTTGTATGAAAATTTTATCTAGAATATACCATTTTAAATGAAATGGAAACCAAAAAAACGCTGTGTTTGTATTTGTGTATTTTAACATTATAAATTGGATAACGTATTTTAAAATTTTACCCAAACCTTACTGCTATTAATAATATTACAAGATAGTTTGAACACTTGCTCTGCTAAAATTAATTTGTTTTCGTATACATTCATGGTAAATTTACTTTATTGTTAATTTTATTTCGTTTTTTTTTATTAGTAATTGAACCAGATCAGCAAACTATTTGCTATGCGTAGGTTTGCTATAATATAAATTAATAACTTAGTAGGTGTCTTAATGAGGTCGGCTGTCAGCTCCTCGGTCACTATTCATAAAAGGTGGCAAATGATTTTTATTTGGTTATTCACTATTATATGATGATACGAACATGTCTTGGGGCTATTTTCTTTTTAATCTCTTGTGAATGTCGTTTTGTGCTATATTATACCGAGTTTGCACTTTGTTGAACTTTGTTGTTTTTAAAGAACGTTTTAGTAAATTTTTTAATAAAATGATCGATGGTAGGTATATTAAGTTCTTCGTGCATTTAATGGTTTCTCATATATCATGCGGCATTTACTATTATTCTTAGTACTTTATTTTGTAGCACTTGCATTTTTTTTAATATGATTTTCGGGGCATTGCGCCAAATTGGACAACAATATCTTAAAATAGATCGCAATATGAATATATATAAACAGGGTGTTAACGAATTACAGGGACAAACTTCGAGAGCTTAAAGTATACATGAAAACAAACATTTTTTTGTTAATAAATGTATGGCCAAAACTGTTTCCTTTCAGGGATAGAGCTTCTCAAAGAGTCTTCAAGAAGCGCCTAAATGTAGGCACCTCAGTTTACTACCTACTATTTGTTTCTATAACGACGGAAATTAATACAGAATAAATTTAGTTTGAATTTGAAAAGTGGGAAAGAGGGCTTTATTCCAAATCGAACCGTGTTCGGGAGTGGTTTTCGCGCTCCACACCTGAAAGCGAGCGATTTAGTCAAGCATCGCGTTTTTCTGTGCACGAGCCTACATCTAACTCATTAGAACAAAGCAAACACAGCTAGTACGGCTAGCCTTTGGCTACGCCAAGACAGTTCTATTCTAATAATTATATTTTAATATATCAATGGACAAACTCGTACTCAAGGAGCCCACGCTAATTTACACAAATGGTCCAGGACAAGATCATCGCATGGATCATAACACAGATTTGATCACTAAAAATAAATACTATCTTCCAACGCACATTGACCTCAACACAAATGATACCGAATTATCAACTCCAACTCCAATTCCTACAGCTCGCAAAATACCACCAATATTTTTGCAAAATGCTAGTAACTACCAAGCGGTTATATCTGACATTAAATCTATAATTAAAAAAGAATTTACAACATCCAATCAAGGTTCTCAATTACGAATTAATTTATCTTATGTCGACGACCATCGCCTGCTAACTAAATTCTACGATGACAACAAAAACAAGTAGCGTATTATATTTTTCGCAATTCTGAAAGTACCAAATTATCAGTAATTATGAGAAACGTCCCCACATCCATTACAAATGCAGAAATACGCGACGAACTTATCGCAAAACAGTTCCCATTACTGACAGTTACTCGACTTCTTAAGAATAAACAACCAATTCCAATTTGTGCAATCGAATTAACTAAAACGGACAAGGCACGGGAGATATTTCAACTCTCAAAATTACTCTACTGTATAATTAAAATCGAACCTCGACATAGTAGCAACGATACTCCTCAGTGTACAAACTGCCAGCGCATAGGACATACTAAAAACTACTGCTACTGTCCAGCTAGATGTGTCAAGTGCACCGGACTGCGCATTACTCAGAATGCAAGAAAACACGCGCACGAAAACCACAGTGTATCAATTGTAATGGCGATCACCCAGCCAATTACAGAAGCTGTCCCCCTACTATATGACAGCAATTAAGAAGACTACACCCAGACCACGTACTATAGAACAAAACTCTAAACTGTACAAGTACGTAACTCCAGGCACCACTTATGCACATACAACATCAGAACAAACTTCAACTAATAATCCACAGCCATCTCCCTCTCAGCTTCCACAATCGTCCTTTATTTAAATATTTCAAGCCATCTGGAATATGCTAACTTCATTCCATGAACAAATTAAGATATTCATTTTCTCCCTTATCCCTTCTTTCCTCAATGGATACCGTCCCATCCAAACTACTATCACAACTCATCATCTGTAACTACAATGCTGATGGAATAGTCAAACAAAGAGCATTAATTATTGCCATCTTAGCTAGGCATAACGTAGATATAGGTACTAATTGTCTCCGAAACCCACCTAGCAAAATATAAGTGTGTTTCCAGGTTTTTAGAAAGTCACCTAAAGTTAGGCAAGCGTTTAATATTGTTGCTAAAAATGCTAGTGATTTTCTTGTCAAGTTTTTAAGATAATATTGTTACGGGCCAAGCGAGCTTTTTCGTCGACCCGCAACAGGAAAGGTGGAAAAAGCCGCTTAGCTTAGAGAGGTAGGGGTGGTTCACGAGAAACGCTTACGGGAGAGAAATCGTATCTAGTTGTGCACAGAGTGAGTCAAAATTAGTGGGCGCCATCTTCCAAATCACAGCTGAATGCAGGTTCTCGTGGAAAGCCGAAAAGCCAGCAGCTTATGGGAATTGGACTCACCTTCATTGTGCCTCCTCCTATATATAAAGCTTACAAAGTTCATGCACACAATCCATTAAAAATACATAGAAATAAAAGATATGGTGAATGTGAAGACAAATATAATTCTACTGTTTGAAATTGGTAATGCACATAGTACAAGAAAAATATCTAAAACAGTAATAATTCTAGTTATTATATATATTACATACATAATTATTATATATATTGTATATATTGTAGTGTTCTCTTCAGTACGGAGTAGAGAGAGGGGCACAATTTGGGGTATTCCTAGGTTCTTCGAGAAGCAGGAAAAAATCGCAGGCACGCCCCTGAAAGCTGGATCACAACTTTCTTCGTTAAGCGAGGTTTGAGTGTGGCAACAGCTTAGTGGAGGGAGTCACGGGGTTAAAGGCTGTAATCCGACGCAGGTCGAGAGAACAATTTCACTAAATTGTCTTTGCTAAAGCGCAATACTCTGCCAATATTTAATCCGACTCAATATCGAGAATATTCTGCCACGGGCAAGAAAAGCGATACGGTAACTTAAATTAGCAGAAGCGCTGCCAATAACTCCGGTTCAAAACCACCACGTGCGTTCACCCTCATAAGCTTGGGCTGACTTCTCGCAGTACTTGTCGTCGGCGCTGAGGTCTTAATAAGCAAACTGGTCGAGAGGAGATCTTAATTCGACTGACAAAAAAGCAACGCGAATATGCAGCAGCTGAATTTCCTCATATTACGAAATATGTGGCAAGAATTCTAGAATAAATTAACACGTGGAACTTCCGAGTCAGTCTGCAGACAAAGGATTCTAAGAACTGTTTTCGATCGGCATATACTGATTAAACATGCTTGTCAGCGTTCCCTTAAGTTTCGAATAAGTGACCTCCCATAAATTAACCTTTGGAAATAATAAAATGTAATCGACTTAAGAGCGGCAATTAAAATAAGACTTTAATTCATATGAAGCGGCAAACTAAACGAGCGTTACAAACCTGATGATGTTATAAGCTGTATAGTTTTAATAAAGGCATGCGTTTTGATTTCCACGTCAAATTTGGTTAATCATACTGTATTATAATTATAAGTCGATGTCCTTGTATTCTGACAGATAAAAAGGCGAAATCTGACTTATACTTGTAAATATGTACTCATAGATACAGCAAATAAAAGCAAAAGTCTAAGCAAAATGTGTTTCTTTTTAGCTCTGTAGCTTACTCTTACAAAGATGAAATAATCATACTATACATATAACATAGTGATAGATCTTCAGAAAACATCAAAGTATGTCAAGGTCGAGCAAGTGTCAATTAAATATTTCCCCAGAAAGAAACTTATCTCTATTAAGATTGCGCAGTACGCAAATATAGAATACGATCACAAGGTACATACAAGTTTATAGTTTCATTTCAATTGCGCAAGCTTATCAATCGATTTAGTGTAACCTTTTTTGGTGTACGTTCGATAAAGTTATGGTACGAACGTACGAATTATTTTCTTACACTATAATTAAAATTTAAACCTGCTAAGTAACTTCTAGCTTATCCAAAAATTAATATGATTGTCTTCGAATATATTAAATATTATTAACCTACATGTTTAAAAAATAGGTTAAAACGCTAAGAGTAGCATGTTTAACGGAATTTCTTTCATTGTATTATTTATATTAAATATCCAAAGTTAATTTTGGGGTTTTGGAAATTAATAAAACAATTAGTATTGGCGGTAAGGCGTGTAAAACTCCTTATTTTATATTTATTGACATAAATTGCTACAAACCCACCTGATTAATTAAATCAAGTAAAATAAGTTTCATCGGTGAATCATGGGCAAACAACTAAACAGATAAAACACTTAACTAGTATCTGTTGTGCTTCGAAACAGAGCATCGATAAACATTAATGATAACAAACTTTTCAGGATGGCACGGTTGCAATATTTTGCCAGATGTATTGTGCTACTAACTTTCACTTTGGTAGGCGTAATGTAAGTGCAATTATTAATTATAATCTCAATGTTAAACAAAGTTTTAAATGCATTTTTTTTGTAATAATAGCACAACTTCGGATCGTGTCTGGAAATGGGAGTGCGTTCAAGGTTACTGTGAAAAACAACGAATTACACCAGGCTCTGAAGATTCAGCCCTTAGTTTAGAAGCATGTCAAGTAACCTGTCCAAATGATGGAAGTATTTGGCCCAAACCAACAGGGGCATTAACAATCAGTAAAACATTGGTCTATCTCAACGATAGCTGCATAAATATTGCCACAGTGGATTACAACAAAACCCCCATATCCAATTTAATCCAAGCTGCGGCAAACAATTTCAGAAAAAGGCTGAACGCTTTAGGAGCAGCAAAAGATATTATTTCTGATCTCAAATGCCTTACCGTTACCGTTAATGTTACCGATCCAACAGTAACCCGACTTACGTTAAATGCAGATGAAAGTTATATTATAACAGTAAATGAGACATCAAACAATGACCTTGAAGCAACCATCACTGCATCAACATACTTTGGTGCAAGGTATGGATTGGAAACACTAAGTCAGTTGTTAATTTTCGATGATTTCGTAGAGACGTATCAAATGCCTAACGCTATTTTTATAACCGACAAACCAGTGTATCCATATCGGGGTGTTCTGTTAGATACCGCTCGAAACTACATCTCAATTAGAACTATCAAACGGAATATTGAAGCTCTTGCCCTTTCAAAACTAAATACTCTTCACTGGCACATCACAGATAGCCAAAGCTTCCCGTATGTCTCAAAGTCACGCCCTGAGCTTTCGAGACTTGGAGCTTATTCGCAGAAAAAAGTTTATTCGCCTTCAGATGTGGAGGATATCGTCCAATTCGGCAGGGAACTTGGAGTGAGAGTTTTGCCTGAATTTGATGCGCCTGCTCATGTCGGGGAAGGATGGCAAGACACGGACTTTGTTGCCTGCTTCAACAAGAAGCCTTGGCAGAGTTACTGCAAGGAACCACCTTGTGGGCAATTCGATCCAACCAAACCAAAATTGTATGATGCACTGGAAGGTAAAATTATTATATTGATATTTTAATAAGTTTAGACCAATACGTCAAAACAGTCCCCTGCAACGTTATTATTAATGTTAGCAAAACGTATCAATAATATCATAGAAACCTCCTATTTTCAGTAAAATGCTCTTGAAAATAAAACAGTGCAATAATGTTGCTTATAGAGTAGTAGAACGAGCCCATCAGATCCATGGCTTAGTTGCCTTCTCTTTACCAGTTCTTTCCAATTGCAGTTCTTTACTTCAAGTCTCAATATTAAGTTGTCTTAGGTACTTCTTCATAACACCTTTTCATGGGTCTTCCTCTTTTCCGTACCCTTCCGAACGTACTATTCAAAAGTCACATAAAACCTTTCGAAACTGCACAAAAACCTATTCTAAAAGCTGTAGAAACAAAACCAAAATTGTATCCAAATGAACTACAACTTCAAGTGCTAAATATTAGACAATTATACATAAAACTGGTTTCTATTTTAATTAACTTCCAAAATAAATAAGATATTTATCATGCACTATTACTGCACAAGAAACACATCAAAAGAACTATAGTAGAACAGTTCGAGAAACACTTGCTGCCCTAAACTATACATTTTTAGCCACTCAGTTCTACGGCATGTTACCGAGTACACTACGGTAACCACAACAAATCTGTTTATATAAAAATTATTTAAAATTATTGTTATTATGTTATTTGGAAACATACAATAATGCTAACGAAATTAGGAGCGGGATTAAAAATTATGATTAATCGTAGACTATTTATTTTTCCATTGATGTCATTACAATTTTGGAGCAACGACGATTACGGAGTCATCTACGCAGGAGATGAAAACGGCACAACGTGAGTTGGAATTATATTAGCCAAAGAATCATGATTATTAAACTCCAGACAACCGAAAATGACCTGGTCGTTATACAAACTTATAAGCCAACACCTGGCTACACAGATGAAGAAGCCTATGAACAAATACAGGAGGCAATGGAATACTTAAAAAAAAAACGATAACCTAATAATCCTACATGATTGGAATGCCGTAGTTGGTGAAGGGCAAGAAGGAGAAACAGTAGGAAAGTATGAACTGGGAACTAGAAATAGAAGAGATCATACATTTCTGTATAGAAAAAGAACTCATAATTACAAACACTATCTTCCAACATCATCCAAGACGCCGATACACGTGGACTAAGCCTGGGAATACAGAAAGTTATCAATTAGACTACATCATAATTACAAATAGTCACAAAATAAAAGTACAACAAAGCAGAGCGTATCCAGGCGCTGATATATTCAGAGATAATAACGTGGTATGAAATATAAATATCAACATAAAAAAAATCTTCAAAGAAGTGATAAATAACCCGAAATGGGCAGTCACTAAACTAAAGGATGAAACGGAATTAGAAAGATACAATCAAAAAGTAAAACAAAATCTAGTCAATACTACGACAGATAGAATAGATACAAACCTGCATTGGGAAAAGTTAAAACAGGCCACAACAACAGCAGCGAAAGAAACTTTGGGTAACTTAAAACAACAACACAGAAAACTCTGGATAAGCGAAAATACTGTAACCTTAATAGAAAAACGAAGGAAACACAAACACGATAAAAACGAAGATGAGTATAACAAACTAAGAAATCTTATAAATAGACAAGAAATATACAATACTGTAGAAAAATTGAAGATCAATTTAATAAAGGAACTACCGAACAATCATACAGGCTGACTAGACAGTTCCTTGGAAAAGGTAAAACCAAAGGTAAATCCATCAGATCGAAAGAAGGACGAACTCTTATAGAAAAAGAGGAAATAGCAAATATATGGCAATAATATGTTGAAGAAGTATACAACGAACCAGAAGATGTTGCAGAGGTAGAAAGAGAAATGGAAATTGACGCTGAAAAGCTAGGCCCACCAATATTAAAGACAGAATTTGAGAAAGCACTCAAGGATCTAAAATCTAAAAAAGCGTACTGTGCACATACCTGCAGAACTATTGCAAGCACTAGATGAAGAAACAAAATATAAGCTATATTGTCTTATCAATAACATATATAAAATAGGAGAAATTCAGAAAGAGCATAACAGTGATGTTACCAAAAAAAAAGGTAAAACGATAAAATGTGAAGAACACCGAACGCTAAGAATCCTCACACATAGATCAAAAATACTAGCGAGAATAATACTGAGACAAATAGAAGAGAAGATCGAGGAACACTTAGCCGAAGATCAATTCGGATTCCGAAGGAACAAAGGCACACGAGAAGCAATATTAAGTCTACGAAACGTTATAGAGAAAAGCCTCCGAACAGACAAAAAGGGTATATTGCCTTTGTCGACCTACTAAAGGCCTTCGACAACGTAAACTGGAATACATTAATGTAAATATTAAAGAACATCAAAATAGACTACAGGGACCGAAAAATAATAAGAGAACTATACGAACATCAAACAATACTTATCAAAAAACAAAACAGTTACAGAGAAACTAAAATTAAAAAGGGTGTCAGGCAAACCTGTAATCTATCGCCGTCACTGTTTAATGTATATACAAGGGTCGATTGATCACTAAGGTCTCCGATCCTATAAAATATGTTTGAGACCAGAGAAAATAATGAAACCAGTGTCAAAATAAAGTAAATTTATTGTATTTCAAACCTACATTTTTATTTTTCTACATAATCACCATTTATTGTCACACATTTTTCCAAACGCTGTATCCATTTCCTCATTCCGAGCATGAAGAAACTTTCTGCTTTACTCTTGATCCACTTGCGCACAGCAGCCTGAACTTCGGTATCCGACGAAAAATAGTGACCTTTCAATACGTCCTTCAACTTTGGGAACAATCAGAAGTCTGAGGGTACCAAATCGGGGCTGTACGGAGGGTGAGAAACAGCCGTGAATTTCAGATTCGTCATTGTCTTCTTCGTTTCGCGGCTACAATGCGGTCTGACGTTATCGTGGTGCAACCATAAAGTGGTCCTTTGCGGCCTTACTCTACGGATACGTTTCTTGAGTGCTCGTAAGGTTTCGCAGTATCTTGCCGACTTAATCATTGTTCCCTTTGGCAGATATTCCTTGTGAATGACACCTTTTGCATCGCAAAATATTGTGAGAATGACTTTATGTGCTGAGGGAACTGTTTTGAATTTCCTTACACCCGGAGATGAAAGGTGATGATATTCCATCGACTGCCGCTTGTTTTCAGGGTCGTAATGATGAACCCAAGATTCGTCCCCGGTGGTGATGTTCATGAGAAAATCATCTCCTTGACGACGATACTGGTTAAGGAGTTCTTGACAAACGTTTTTTCTCTGTTCTTTCATGACATCCGTTAATTGTCGCGGGACCCACCTGGCGTAGATTTTTCTATAATTCAACGTCTGGATAATGTGCTGCACTCTTTCTTGACTAATGCCCTGTTACAGAGCAATTTCTCTTTGCTTAATTCGGCGATTTCCTTGAATCAGCGCATCCACTCGTTTTTAAGTCTCCTCATGCGTCACTGAAATTGGTCGTCCTGATCTTTTTTCATCAAACACCTTCATCTCGCCCCTATTGCAGATTTTTGCACGTCAAACCCATTGGCAAACATTCTTCACATCCATACAAACATAGCCATAAACAGCTTTCAAACGCATGTGAATTTCGATGGGCGCGCAACCTTCCAGAGTTAAAAATTCTATCACTGATCGTTCCTTGGTACGCAACTCAGAAGTCGAGCTCATGATAAATGACACTATTACGCAACGGCGCGACACAGGAAACTGAAACTTTGCACGTTTAGACTAGACACTCGAGGCTACCGAATGCAGGCTAGAACTTGTTTCCATCGCCACTACATGCACCACGGCGCT
>JABXWE010073358.1:0-10006 GCA_014611495.1 Limonius californicus | reverse complement strand
CCTCATCCTCATCCTCATCCACATCCTCATCCTGATTCTCAAATATATTCTCATCTTCAGTTTCATTTTCTTCTTTATATTATAGATTGGAAATTGAAATATGTTTCAATTCCCAAAAATCTTCTTTATTAGTTTATTGTAACAGCATGTTACCGTCAGCCCAAATAACCATGGAGCTTTTGGGCGATTAATTAAATTAGCTTAGTAATATTGAGTTTATGAACTTGAAGTTATGGCTGTAACCGAGGAATAGGAATAGATGTTTCAAGATTGTTCGTCAGACTAACTCCAGCAGTGTTGATTTACTCCGTTTTGGTAGTCTTGTAATTTCTTTATCGATTCAGGCTATGTTTGAGTTCTAATAATTATGCTCTAAAGTCTCTCGAGCAATTATGTACGGAATGTGATCGAATATCTAAACCGATATTCGTCCCTGATTTTAATGGCAGTTTGCGAATAGGACTTGTATTCCGAACATATTTTGTCCCAAATTAAATTAATATTGATTACATATATTAAATTAGTTGCTAATAATTTTAACTGGAAAATGTTCGGACAATATTAACCATTATAGTCAGCTACGAGTATGTTTCACTTATTTCAACTCTTGTTCTGTACTATTCTATTTACAAAACAGTCGTTTCTTGGACGTTTATGACTTTGGTAACCTCAAATTCAGATTACCTAATCTTGTTGTTACTTAATCATAGATAAAGTTACATATTCTATTATTTAATTATTACATTCTTAATATCAGCGGGTGTGCTAATTCACAACTATCATATACCATATCTTCTCACTTTCATTACACTGTGTTTTCTATGTTAATCGTGTATTTGTAGTTTACCACAGACATTTTTTAACAATGTTCTATGATAAATTTTGTCAAACTTGCAACTGTCATAAGCCGGTCCCATACAAAACGCAAATATGCACGAGAAGATACTTGCTAGTTGTGTGGGTTAAGACGCTCATACAACTTCTTGTGCTCGTGCTTGCCCTTTACCCGTCGGTTATCGGTAAATCTATTGCAACGCAAATTAAATTAAATTCGTCTCTGCTCGTAGTTGCAGAAGCTGCCAGACCACTCGGGAGTTTTCGTTATTCCTTGCAATCAACAGCTGCTGGTGATTGCGCATGTCGTTGAATATTGTATATTGACTATTATGGAAGAAGAACAAATTATAAACGGGGAGGAAGCCTTACCAAATGTAATAATTACAAGTACGGTGGCGTTAAACCGTCGCAAATCACCTTAAAAGTAGAAACACAGATATTTCAAATATTTTTCAGCCATTCGCTGTGTATATCAAATAAATACTTGATCATTATGAAACAGAAGTTCCTAAATAACTACACTTAATGAATTGTTTAACATTACACATATTATGCAGTGGCAAATTCGAGAAATACCTCCAACATTCTGAAACATATTACTTCAATTTTAACTAGTTTTAATAATTGGTTGGCTAGTCCTTGTTCCTTATGACCAATTCGTATCTTTGGACATGGAATTTGCAGTTTTTCCAGTTCCTTCTTCAAAATGTAGCAAACCAGGCATGAGTCAGAGATTCTATTAGTTCTGTTTCCTTTTATATATCCTGTTTGATAACGTTTACTTCTTCTTAGTACACCGTCTCCGCTAGGAGGTTGCGAACCAAATGGCATTATGAGTTTTAGGAACTGTTGCTTGGAAAATATTAGTGGGTGTGCAAATGGACCATCTATGAGTGTCCATCAAACAAAAAACTTTCCTAATGGAAAATTGCCTTGGATTGTTTCTTCAATAATCAACTCTACTATTTCGCATTTTTCTCCCCTCGTAATATGTCCAAATTACTGTGTTTTTCTTTCTTTGATGTTTAATACTAGTTGTTTTTGCTTGTGTATACGATTTATAACTTCAGTGTTTATATTTCTCTGAACCGATGATATTTCTAGCATGTTTGTATAGCATACATAAATACATTTAAAAAGAGCCGATTCATTTTTCAGTGCTGGAATCTAAGGTCTCACATTCTAATCTACATAATAACATGAAAACACATAGCATCTGATGATTCTGATTCAGAGACCGAGACCTGATTTTATACAGAATTTTTTCATATTCATTGGGTTACCAAGCCTATTAAATATTTGACCTTATTTCATTTTTTTGTATCACAGTTTTGGTGTGTGATATTATCAAAGTATTTTTAGGGTTGATTGCAGTAAAGAAATGTACAATGTGCATGTAATAAAGGATTAACAGTAAACGAATATGACAACGGTAACACAGATAATAACGAAATATGAACTTGAATACCATCGCCCTCTCCGTAGTAGTGCCGGTGGAAGGCTGGTGGTCTTGGTGTCGTTGGGGTGCGCTTCTAAATCCCTCTTGGATTATCAGCGGACGTGACATCGTCTTGGAGAAAGCTGATTCCATTGTTTGTACCGCTGGGAAAATCTGGTTGCTATAGTAACACATTTCGTAGATCCAAAGAATTTATGGACACTGAAATTCTTGGAATCTACCGCTACAGGTA
Source organism: Limonius californicus (assembly GCA_014611495.1). Lineage (NCBI taxonomy): Eukaryota > Metazoa > Arthropoda > Insecta > Coleoptera > Elateridae > Limonius > Limonius californicus. Next base: position 7,478 of record JABXWE010073358.1, on the reverse strand, counting down.
AACAAATGTTGCTGCCATACGTTAATTCCGCTGGCGTTGTCCCTAAATCGTCTTTCTGCGCCATGCGAATGCCGAAAAGTACCGTTGACAATACTTTGATCCGGTTTTCAGTTTCATGGCATTTGATTGCCGCCTTTAATTGGTAGTGAAAACGTTCAACGAAAACACATTTGACGGAATTGATGACAATTCCATGGCGACTGAGTCGTGTGAAAAGCTCCTCCAGGTGTTGCAGGTGTTCCTCTTCGATTGTGGATGCTATGAGGATGTCATCATAGGTATGCATAGCAAAAATCAAGTGCGCATTGTCTATAAATCGGTGGAAGGTTTGACAAGCATTCCTGAGGTCACACGGCATGACAAGGAATTCGAATAAACCGACCGGGATTGTAACGGCTGTTTTTGGACATTGTGGGGTTTGACGGGTATCTGATAATAGATTTTGGCGAGACCAACTGTGGAAAAATTGTTTTACCACGCAACATCTGCGCGAAATTTTCGATGTGTGGCACAGGATAGCGATCGGCGATGGTTCTAGCGTTGAGGCTCCGGTAATAACCACGCGCGGCGGCGAAGCCTACTCACTCTTGGAGGGCGAACAAGGCCTTGCTGAAGCATTTCGTTAAACTTGATTTTAGGGAACTTCAAGCGATTTGGAGGCTCTCTTCGTGGTTTACTGTGGATTGGAGCTCCAAGGGTAGTTTAAATATCTTGGGTAATGTTATATTTAACTGAACGTTTTACACCGGAAGAACGCATAATAGCAGAGAAACGTGAAAGTAGTTTGTGATAGCGCGTTTCTACAAACACTGTCTTTATTAAAGCGTTTACTGCATCTGTAACATCTCCTATGGTACACAACGATGTCAATGCGTTCACCAATCGACGGTTGCGAAGGTCCACGCGTCAACAAGCCTTACCGCCCCACTGCTGGGCATCGACCTCTTCTCTACCACGTGTTTCTCCTCAGCGCTAAGGTAGAAACACGGGAGGCCTACAGTTTAACGTCGAATCCGAACGACAGAAATTCCGGAGAAGGTTTTTAGCATTAACATCCCACGGTTGCAAGCCGGATTGGGAAATTGTGTGTGGTGGGTTGCAGACAGGATTTTTATAAATCTGCATAGTACGGCTTAGGTTTCGAACCCAAGCCAGAATCGAGGTTTTATTCAGAAAGAGAGCACTCTACCAACTGAGCTACCACCACACTATGGTACACAACGATGTCAATGCGTTCACCAATCGACGGTTGCGAAGGTCCACTAGAAGGTTGTAATGACAGAAAATTCGCGCCAATGATTGATTAATTGACATCCGCTATTATAAATTGCCATTGAAATTCTCGATGCAACCGAAAATTTACAGTAACCGTAATCGGACCGTAAGTCACGATTGGCGTACCGTTTGCAGTGAGCATTTAGTATGTTGACTTTATGAAACGGTCTTTTCACTAACACTTGCGGGGAAAACGCTAACGTCAGCGCTGGTATCAATCAAATAATTAATTTTCGTATCACCGTCGGTTACGAACAAACGGCGTAATGTGAAACCGTCATTGATGGCCGCCGTTGTTGACAGATTGTTTGCCGTCGTTTTAAAGTTGCAAGGAGTGCGTCAGTTTGTCATCCGGGAGCCATAATTCCGGTGGTACCAACACATTGTCTGGGTGCCTGCTGATATACTCCTGTCATCTGAGGCGTGGCGCGTGATTCGTGGGAAACGCTTCGACGATGGTTAGGTTGTTGGCGTGACTTCTGGTGCGAGAATTCTTGTATCCGTTCTGCCAGTAGTTTTACTTGTTCGCTCAAGGTTGCGACTACACTGGGCGGCGAGATCAGGTTGTCGGCAGGGGCGGCGTGGTATGAGAAACCCGCAGGAGCGTGGGCGGCTTGATAGGATGAGCCCGCAGGAGAGGCGAGCGTTGTACGGGCGCCTTGTTTTGCGTGAGCAGCGAGATTCATTGTGAACCGCGGTTGCTGCGGGTTGGTTGTGAACCGTGGGGCAGGCAGGCTGCTGCGCCTCAGAAGACTCCTGAAGCAAAAACAGTACGCGGCGTTTCCAATCTATCCACGATTTAACTAGTTTTGTGTTAGGGTCCTTGGACCGATATCGGAAAATAATCTTTTCTTGTACAAATAGGTCGGTCCCACTGGATAGCATATAAACCTGTCGTTCTTCGAGGTGCTTTAAATCGTTATTGTGACTACATATAAATAATGGACCAGTTTCTTGAGCCGACATGCAATCCCATATCATAATAGTGGTTAAATGTTTACTTGTTGGAAGTACTTAGTATAGTGAAATTATTCCCAAGAGAAACCTTTTGGTATGCGTATTACAACCATGATTATTGATTAACCACTAAATAGAATATTCTGTTACTGCTGTGATGCATCTTAAATTAAAGTTTTATTTAGGCACCGATTACGCCGATAATAGCCAATTTTCTAAAATATAGCATATAACTCGAATAACTATACAATTTGAGAAGGCAAAGTCAAAATTTATAAAGCTTGCGTGTCACCAATAATGACTTACGCTGCGGAAACCAGAGCTGATACAAGCAAAACTAAGAATATAATCAGAATTGTAGAGATAAGAACAATTAGAAGGAGCATCACTGGTCGTACTCTTAGAGCAAAATCCCGAATATAGATATAAAGAGAACCTATGAGACCCAAGACATTATCAGGTGGACAAGGCACAGAGGACGATCATGGATCGATCCTGTATCTGTATCTATCTATCTAAGCTACGCTCTAAAAGGCCAGCAGGCAGATCTCCTAAGTGCTGGAAAAATAGCTGGGCATCAATATCACAGGCAGCACCATAGATTTGGGAGAACAAGCACTGAACCTAATTCAAACAGAAGAGGAAGTATAACGCCAGAATAACTTCAGGTTAATCACGTTTTGCTATGATAACGATTTATGATGAAAAATAGTGTATTTTACTTTTTGTGCGGTGTGATTTTGCAGCATTAGATGAAATTCAAAGAACCAATGAATATCTTCAAGTGATTCCTTCTCCATGGTAATTATTGCAGCATTGGAATGTTTGATAAATGTTGGTAGTATATACTTACTAATTACTTTATTAATTAGCAGCAGTATTACTAATACAGTAATTGCAACCAAATAATTGAGGCATTAAAAGAAATTTTTGCCACGATGTTTTAAAAAATTTCACAAACAATTATAGGCATTGTAGGTATGGCTGGTAAGGGCTGCTATAATTCAACAGTGACCATATTCATACATAATCGCACTCGTGAATACTCGCGATCTGTATGGAGCCGGTTTTAGTTAGAAAGACATACCCACACCTAAACAACATGACCTCATGTTTTTTAAACTTGTTATTTCTTGGTATCATGTAATGTATGAATTGTTGGTATTTGTCATCACTTAATCTTTATGTTTTAAGTCTGCTCTGCAGTGGTCTTACTCGTATATAATCGCACTCGTGAATACTCGCGATTTGTATGGAGCCGCCTTTGGATAGGAAGACGTACCCACACGTAAACAACATTACTCTTTTTTCTTAAACTTATTATTATTTGCCATCACCTAATGCTTATGCTGTAAGTCTGCTCTGTAGTGGTCTTACCTGTACATAATCGTACTCGTGAATACTCGCTAATTGTGTGGGGCCGCCTTTAGTTAGGAAGATGTATCCACACGTAAACAACATGCCCCTTTTTTCTTAAACTAGTTAATATTTGCCATCACCTAATTTTTATGTTGTAGGTCTGCTCTGCAGTGGTCATGCTCACACATAATCACACGCATGAATACTCGGGGTTTGTGTGGGGCTGGTTTTAGTTATAAAGGGGTACCCACACTTAAGCAACATGACCCTGTTTTTAGAACTTATTGGTATTTGTCATCACCTAATTTTTATGTTGTAAGTCCGCTCTGCAGTGGACTTACTTCTACATAATCCCACTCGTGAATACTCGCGTTTTGTGTGGGGCCACCGTTAGTTAAGAAGACGTACCCACACTTAAACAATATGATCCTTTTTTTGAAAACTGATGTTATTTGTCATCACCTAATTATTATGTTGTAAGTCTGCTCTGCAGTGGTCTTACTCGTACATAATCGCATTCGTGAATACTCGCGATTTATATGGAACCGCCTTTAGTTAGGAAGACGTACCCACACGTAAACAACATGATCCTTTTTTAAAACATGTTATTATTTGTAATCACATAATTTTTATTTTGTGAGTCTGCACAGGCCATACTCGTACATAATCGTACTCGTGAATACGCTCAATCTGTGTGGCCGGCTTTAGTTAGAAAGACTCAGTGACTCCTAAACAACATGATCCATTCTTTATAACTTGTTGATACTGGTGCACGTAATCTTTATTGTAACTCTGTAGTAGGCGTACTCGTACCTAATCGCATTCGTGGATACTCACGATTTCTATGGGGCTGGCTTTAGTTATAGATACGTACCCACACGTAAACAATATGACCCTTTTTTGAAACTTGTTATTATTTGTAATCACATAATTTTTATTTTGTGAGTCTGCACAAGCCATACTCGTACATAATCGTACTCGTGAATACGCTCGATCTGTGTATGGCCGACTTGTTGATACTGGTGCACGTAATCGTTGTTGTAACTCTGCAGTAAACATACTCGTACATAATCGCATTCGTGGATATTCACGATTTCTATGGGGCTGGCTTTAGTTATAAATACGTACCCACACGTAAACAATATGATCCTTTCTTGAAACTTGTTATTATTTGTCATTACGGAATTTTTATATTCTATGTCTGCACTCTGCAATGGTCATACACGTACATAATCACACTCGTGAATACTCACGCTTTGTGTGGGGCCGGCTTTAGTTATATATACGTACCTTTTTTTCATTTTTTACTTCCTTTTTCTCATTTATTCATACTACCGTTCCCCCCTTGGAAACCGCTTTCGCGTTACTTCAGGGGGTGCAGGCGTCCCTTACACACTAAACATTCATGCAACATGCACCCTAAACTTAACTAAGCGAAATGCGGTCGCCCCAGTCGGGATTCGATACCTCGACCCATCGGACCGAATTTCGCAGTGACCTCGAGCGGCAGTGCGTATCCGCACTACTTCACCGAGGCGCCTATATATACTATACAGGGTTATTCAAATTCGACCGGCACCATTGGGATCTCGCTTATTATAAGAGATAGAGATTCGTTTAAATTGCGGCAAAGTTGCGGATTTTTATGATTATTAATAATCTGGAATGAAAATTGAAGTAGCTGCTTTTGTTTCGTAAATATGGGCAAAAAACGAAAAAATTATAATAATAATTTACTAATTTGCAAATTTTTGTATTATAATGAAGAGCGAATGCTAGAGTGTTATACATTTTTGAATTCAGAAAAATAATGCCACAAAATGGCGCCAAAACAAAAGAGCGCTGCTATTTAAAAAAATTAAGTTGATGACGGTTCCAGAAAAACGAAACGTGCTATTTCAAATATGATTAGACAGCAATATCCAGAAGAAAAAGTTGCTGTGGAAAAGTGTTTTCAGATTTTTAAAATTTTTGTAAATAAAGGAATAAGAGTCGAAAAACAAAAATCGATTTTTTTCGTTTTATGCCCATATTTACGAAACAAAAGCAGCTACTTCAATTTTCATTCCAGATTATTAATAATCATAAAATTCCGCAACTTTGCCGCAATTTAAACGAATCCCTATCTCTTATAATAAGCGAGATCCCAATGGTGCCGGTCGAATTTGAATAACCCTGTATATACTAAACAGCATAACGTTTTTTTTGCAACATGTCATTATTTGTCATTATATTAGGTACTTTTTATTTTGTAAGTCTGTGCTGCTCATACTCATACACAGTCGCACTCATAAATACTTACGATTTGTGTGGGGTTGCCTTTAGTTAGCAAGACGTACCCACACGTCAACAACATGAGCTTTTTTTTATTAACTTCTCATTTGTCATCACCTAATTTTTATGTTGTAAGTCTACTCTGCAGTGGTCCTACTCGTACATAATCGCACGCATGAATACTCGGAATTTGCGTGGGGTTGGCTTTAGTTATAAAGACGTACCCTCACGTAAACAACAGAACCCTTTTTTTAAAACACGTCATTATTTGTTATCACATAATTTTTATTTTGTAAGTTCGTACTGGTCATACTCGTACATAATCGCACTCGTGAATACTCGCGATTTGTCTGTGGCCGGCATTAGTTGTAAAGACGCGGTCTAGGACATTTAGGCGCGGCCGATAGGGCGCCGCCGTTAGGGCGCCAGCCACAAGGGCGCGAAGACACTAGGGCGCGGGCCGTTAGGGCGCCGAGACACTAGGGCGCGTGGACATTAGGGCGCGGACCGTTAGGGCGCGGGACACTAGGGCGCGAGACTCGGTGTTATAATTTGTTACTCATCTGTATTTTAATTTTAAATAATAATAATTTATTTATATTATTTATATATTTAATATTAATTTATCGGCTGCGTGTCAATAAATTCTTTTAATTGGACTAATTATACGATGTACAACCATACAGGGCAATACCTGATAAAGTAATAATATTTGTATTTACATTTATAAAACATATTTATAACAAATTGCCATGACATATCAAAAATCCAAATTTTTATCTTCTTATGAAACAAATTTTCTAATAGGGATCTAGATTTTAAGATACGAGGAAGTTTGTTAAATAATTCTGCACCAATATAGTGGGTATGCCTTTGGGCGATTGTTTTTATCATTCTTGGTACTATAACATTCAAATTAGATTTCTTTCTAATGTACGAAAAAAGAAAAGAATGTCGGTGTTTAATATAAAAGCTACAATATTGTTTGCATATGCTAAAATTGTTTTCAGACTGAACAACTCTGCAGGAGAAGAAAATTCTGATTAATTAATGTAGGTAACTTGAAATAGGTAATTATTGACAGTTATTATGAACTCATCAAAGATAGTACATATGATTTTCTGCATTACTTATTACATAAAATCTGTAAATAATAGGAAAACCAAGTGATAGCCTAATATTAAAATTATTTTAAAAACAAGAAGTGCAGAAAAGAATTGCTGCCCTTTTTTATGATTTTACTAATGCTTCTATCCGCATTTTTTAGTTATACAGTTTTAAAGACTGACTAATACCGTAGACTAATAAATTAGTCTACGCTAATACTTATTTAGGTGTTTAATAATTATAATTAGGGAGTTAGCGATTCTGACAATTACATTTGTTAAAACTGTTTTCAGATCGGATTGCACTGCGGGGGAAGAAAATTTTATTAAATCTACAATATAACGTTGAATAACCTATTTACCATTATTAAGATAACCTGTAAAGTCCGTTTGAATGTGGTAGACAATGATGTGGTTGAAATAAAATCAGTAGTTTGGACTTCCATTGTCTTTATTTTAAAAACACAGTAATTACACAACGTTTCGACTGTTAGGTATCTACAGTCG
>JABXWE010073349.1:0-10540 GCA_014611495.1 Limonius californicus | reverse complement strand
AAAACATGCGTAACTTCCGCTTCCGGTTTCGGATTTTTTTGAAAAGCTTATTTTTTCGATGAATTTTCGATACACCCCCGCATTCCAAAGCGCATCAAAATCGGAGCAATACTTTCGGCTGTAGGAGCGTCACATACGTACATACGTACGTACATACATACCCACCCACAGACATACATTTTTAAAAACCACTTTTTTGGGTTCCTGGAGACCCAAAACGGATATATCCGTTAAAATCTCGATTTCGAAAATTTTCATGAATTCAATACTTACCCTATACCTATAAGGTATGGGAAAGTAAAAAACATAACCTCACTATATCTTTATGCAGACGATAAGTACGTAGTCTTACACCTGTAAAGTAAATAACAACATAACCAACATCCGATTTCCATGTTGAACCGTGGATAATCAATGACAAACTTGCTATTTAGAATAGCGTATTCCGCTGTTTTCAGGGTTTGTAAATGGCGGGAAATATCAAAAATTATAGCTCACATTGTGCGTTTCTGATGTAGTACCTAACATTCTCAACAAGCTTCTGCCACTTTTCCTGCTTTTGACCAGGACTAAAAATGTCAGAATGCGCTATTCTAAAAATCCAGGGTGATCTAGTGGTTCTAATTGTAACAATCATTTCACAGATGCAATTACAATCCTGAATAATTTTGATATAAGAATCGTACCATGAGGTTACGCTTATGTAGTCACTCACCAACTGTTAAGGAAGGGCCACGTTCCGATGTTCCACAAATAGGCCGACGTAAAATACATAAGCTAACATAACCTCATCGTAGGCTTGCATGACATCACTTGTGAAAACCAACGAAAAAAGATTACTTTTGTTATATAGTCGCCCAAGTGATATGGCAACCTACAATAACCACATCAAATCCCTCACATGGAAAAACACAAGCCTAAATAATGTTGTTAGTACAAGCATACGATAATGATGTCGTTGTTTACTTCTCAAGCAAAGGCTTTACTTCTATTAGGTTTTCAAATTGCGTGACTTGTCAGTTTGGTGTTCAAACAAAACCAAAAGAACTACAAATTCTGCACGTCAAACAGAGACCTACAATGGTTTGTTAGGACGTTGGTTTTTTGCTTTGTGGGCTCTTCTTATTCTGTCCGACATATAATTTAGTAGACAGACAGGGTGAGAAAAGACGACAGGGTTTGAAATCTAAATAGGTTCTGTTTGTACACCCAACTTAGGTGTGATACCAACAAAAAGCCTACTAACACTACACTATATATTGTGATATTTGTCAGTGTGACATCTTAAACAACATAACCTCAAAAACGACCAACGTATTCACATCCAGCTACATACTTATGCAGTGTTTCAATTTGAAAGCGTAAACTATGTTATATCTTTGGAAGTAAAAAAATGTATTGCACTTTTCTAGAAATCGCTTTTACAACATGTACGGGAATCATCACGACTCAAAGGGTAACATTCTCCAACCAATCTCTTAGGCTCTAGGTAGCCCAACAAAAAAATGTCAAATAGAAACACACACTTTGTGGTACCTCACTACAAAATGCTATTCAATAATAGCAAACATTTTTTATCTAATCATATCAGAAAAATAATATGGCCTCCAAAATCTTCAAATTTGCCCCCATTTTATGGGATCAAATCATAGTCTCAGTCCATTGCACAACTGTGACAAGGAATAGTTCAGAAGTGCCTAACTATTCTGCGTTAAACCGTCCAAATTCCAAAATGTTCAGCGAGAATTTGAGAATGGGCTTTACTGTTGCCTAGACCTAGAAAATAAATGATACCATTTTGAATATTTAAACTATAGATTTGAAATTTAAATTACAATGATTGGTTCAGAACCTTTGAATTTTATTTATTAATTATGTATTCCGAAACGAGTCGGGAAAACATTTTTGCCACTATTGAATAACATTTTGTAAGAACTTTTTAATGAGGTCCCACAAAGTGGGTATTGTGTTATCTAAAGCCTAAGGGGTTGAATGGGGAAGAATACCTTATGAGTCATGATGATTCCCCCTCCAAAAGTTCTATACCTATTTTACTTCCAGAGATATAACACATGGTACGTTTTCAAATTGACACCTTGTAGATATTTATGAGTCTGTTGTTGACCTATTAGGTTAAAGAAAACAGCGGCGTAGCGAACAACGCCGCTCCTCCCCACTCACGAACATTCTACTGAGACCTCTAAATTATTGTATGCAAATTTCATTAATTCGAACCAAACAACTAATTTTACTAGGATCGGCGTTTGAACTGCTTGATAAACCTTGACGGATTCTTAGTGGGTGCCAAACAGAATAAGAAGGAGAAAACCAAACAGGTTCTGTTTGTACACAAAACTAATAAAACTAGGTTGGAATGCTTTACAGATTTATATACACTTCGTTTCATATGAAATGTACTACCTATTAAAAATAAAGCTATGGTTTGAAACTTTGCTAAAATAATGTTACATTATTGCGTATGAAATGATTAGGTTTTCATAAAAAAATATTAACGTTTATAAGAAAACAATAACAACAACGAAAACAAAATTAATAATGTGTCACATCGCCATGAACAGCAATGCAAGCATTTACTCATCGTGGCATGCTTTCTATCAAGTGGTCATGTTCTCCTGAGGTATCTCGTTCCATATAACCTCAAGTTGATGTCTAAGTGGTTAGGAGCTCTTGGCAATAATCTTAGTCACCGGCCATCATGTCCCAAAGATGTTCGATCGGCGATAAGTCCGGTGATCGTGCAGGCCAGAGCAACATTTGTAATTGTGCTTGTTGGAGGTACGTTCTGGTAATGTTTGCAGTGTGCGGACGTGCGTTATCCTGTTGAAAAATACCGTTTGGCAATGTCTGCATGAATGGTACTAACACCGGTTCAGGGACATTATGAATATAGCGATGAGCATTTAAAGTGCCTGGGACGAACACAAGAGGTGATCTTCTACCGAAACAAATCGCACCCCAAACCATAACTCCAGGTGTTAAAGCTGTATGGCGTCTTTGAACAAACTCTAGATTTCGTCTTTCTCCTCGATATCGACGTATCTTCCTACGGCCGTCATTTGCCCACAAACAAAATCTTGATTTGTTACTGAAGACAATGTCGTTCCATTGCTGATTCCAATGCGGCCGCTCTTGACACCAAGCAAGCCTAACAGCCTTGTGATATGCAGTTAAAAGAAACCGTTGGAATGGATGGTAGGATCTAGTTCAAAAGAAGAGATTCTTCTGTAAATTGTTGCCATTGACAGGCGGCGGTGAAGAGCTCGCATCCAGTCTACAGCAACAGACCTTGTTGTTTGAAAGCGGTCTCGTGTAGCCATTCTTCGACGAAGTCGATCTTCACGAACATTGCTGCTACGTGGAGGTCTACCAGCTGGACGATAACGCTGAATGCCTTCTTCTGACCAAGGAGACCATATTCGTGCAACTGTAGTGTGGTCCCGATTTACCCCTCTACCAATTTCACGAAAAGAAAGTCCAGCTTTTTTCATGCCGATAATTCGACCTCTATCCAAATCGGAAATGTGGTTAAAATTTCTACGTTGTCTTACTGGAGGCATTTTAAAACATTAATTCTGTCATAAAAGTTAACATAACCTCGAAACAACTAATTAATGTTTACTAGATATTGTTTTGTTTCTAAGCAACAAGTTGATGAGAGACAGTAGACGAATACTACAAACACTTGATTTTTTAATGGAAATAGTGATCATTTCATACGCAATAAAGAAACATTATTTTAGCAAATTTTCAAACACGTAGCTTTATTTTTAATGGATGGTACATTTCATATGAAAATGAACATATATCAGTTGTTGGTAAGATATTTTAATCGGTTTCGATCTAGTTGTGGTTCTAAACACATTCTCTATTTCAATGAAATATCGTTATTTTTTTAGTTATGAAGCGTAAACCTACTCAAGACTGGTTGTACAGATTTATATAATAAAGAACTTGTTTAGAATCCCTCATTGTTTATAAAGCAATTTAAACGAAGGCAAAGACTGGGTACGAAAGACTTTAAGAAACTTCTGAGAGGGTAGTAATCTTTACGATGATAGTACTGTATTTAGTTTAGTGAATACACTGTTTTCTTTGTTATATAATATAATATAAGTATATATAAGTCAAGCACGGTTTCGCACCAACACGGCAACCCGCAGAGTCGGGCCCTGTTGTGCATTGCACAAACTAACTTAGTCTTGCCTCACACCATCTCGACACTGCGCAAACAGTACAAATAACGATCACGATTATGATGATGATGATAGTCGTCACTCATTTAACTTCTTTAATATTTTAGATCATTTTGGGATGGCTTGGAGACCGACAATGGGTGAATGCAGGCATAGTGTACGCAGTGTGCATGTGCTTCTGCGGGGCTGTAACTGGAATACTTCCAGTTATGAAAACCTACATGGGCCTGTGCTTCCAAGCTGGCGGCTATGGCTTCTTTATTGCTGCCAACTATTCACTCACATGCATCATACTCGTGGAATTGATCACTTTGGAAAGATTTACCAATGCATACGGGCTTCTGCTGCTAGTTCAAGGCATTGCTAATCTTGTAGGTCCGCCATTGGCAGGTAAGAAGTTCATTTAATATCTGAGTATGTCAGGGTTGTGTAATTACAAGTAGAATAATATTTTGAATTTCTAAGGAAAAACATGACTAATACGTATATATCGGGTGTCCCAAAACGTATCGGCAATATTTCAATGATGAATTCCAGAACTTATTTAGAGTTGAAAAGTCCTAAACGTAACCGTTCACGAGTTATTGTTTATTTCATAATTTATGTGGCTAAATTTTTAGGCCAAGGAATTTTATGAAGTAAATCTTTTTTTTAACCGCGAACGCGGTGGCCATACTGCCGGTCCACCTACTCCAATCCAACTTCCCGGAAAATGTGCGTTAAGCCAAGTTCTAACACGAAGACGTTGATGTGCTGGTGCCCCATCGAGTTGATACCACATTGCACGTCTAATATTGAATGGCACATCTTCCAGTAATAAGGATAAAGAGTTTTCTAGAAAATATTCGTAATTCGCACCATTCAAACAGTGTAGCAGTTAGTTCAAATAGTCCAATCAGACGATCATTAAGAATACCAGCAAGCAGATTAACACAAAATGTATGTTGAAAATGCGAGCGTCTTCTTAAGTGAGGATTTTCTGCAGCCCATTCATGAAAATTATGATAATTATTGATACCATGTCGCGTGAAAGAAGCTTCATCGGTTCATAAAATATGCGGTAGGTTTTGACTATTTTGTACCCAATTACAAAATCTTAAACGAGCTTCAAAATCTTACCTAGACCGTGAACTTTGATGATGATATGGGTGTAAGCGAGCACTTCTTATTATTCTCCCTCCAAACCTTGTTTCTACATTTTCCAGTGTGTAATGCAATTCTTCGCACAATTAAAGACGGATCTTCTTGTAATAAATCAAGAACTTGTTCATCATAGTTTAAGGGTCTCCGGGCAACTCCTTGGCCGGCTGCATGTCTTGCATTGAAAGTGCCATGTTCTCTCAGCTGACGATGTGAATTAAAGAAAACTGCAGGCGTAGGCAGCCTTCTATTGGGATATTTTCTACGATATTCTTGTTGTGCTGTTAAAACATTTCCATCACACAGACCGTACCTGCATATTCTTCATTTGAAAATAACATTGGCATTGTGAATCACTTGTGAATTACGATGGGAATAAGGATACAAAGAAGACGCCAGTAACTTCAATATTACAGTAATAAACTGACAAGTTACAAACAATAATTTGTAAAAAACGATGTTCAATGTACCCAATTACAATGAGATATGGATGTAAGCGAGCACGTCTTATTATTCTCCAAACATGGTTTCCACATTTTCCAGTATGTAATGCAATTCTTCGCACAATTAAAGACGGATCTTCTTGTAATAAATCAAGAACTTGTTCATCATCGATTATGGGTCTACGGACAACTCCTTGGCCGACTGCATGTCTTGCATTGATAGTGCCATGTTCCCTCAGCTGACGATGTGAATTAAAGAAAACTGCACGCGTAGCAGTGGCATTGTGAATCACTTGTGAATTACGATGGGAATAAGGATACAAAGAAGAAGCCAGTAACTTCAATATTACAGTAATAAACTGACAAGTTACAAACAATAATTTGTAAAAAACGATGTTCAATGTACCACAATTACAATGAGATATGGATGAGCGAGACGTCTTATATAACGATTCTCATCACATGGTTTAAATTTATATGTAATGCTCTTCAAATTAAAAATCTCTTGCAATTACAGTTTGGGAAAGTCCAAAAGAAAAACATACCAAAATAAATAACCTAGTATTAAAATGCTTAATTATATCGTTTCTGCTTCATCTATAAATTGGTCTTAAATTCACTCATATATAACAGGTGGCGCAAAAGTAATGTCATAATTTGAATTGGCTGCCATTTTGTTATAAATGAAAAAGAAGAGCTCTGTTTTCATCAAAAGTTTATTTGAAAGTGTAAAATTGGTGACATTACTTGGAAAAAATTATATCGTTCAAATGGCCACCTCCGATGATGGCAACTAGATCAGTATTTCAGAAATCGTTGAACTTAAATTGTAACCACATAAATTATGAAATAAACAATAACTCGTTAACGGTTACGTTTAGGACATATATTTTTATATGGACTTTTCGACTTTAAATAACTTGTGGAATTCATCCTTGAAATATTGGTACGTTTGGGACACACTGTATAGTATATATAAAAGCACGATTTTAAACATGTGAAATAATACATCGTATATGACGAAATGATTGATTTTGGTTTAAATTATGCAGGGATATGTAAAACTGATCGTGTTATATTTGAACCTTCAAATAATAAAAATGCTCTTGCACTATTGAAGCATACAGTTTGGGAAAGTCCAAAAGAAAAACATACCAAAATAAATAACCTAGTATTAAAATGCTTAATTATATCGTTTCTGCTTCATCTATAAATTGGTCTTAAATTCACTCATATATAACAGGTGGCGCAAAAGTAATGTCATAATTTGAATTGGCTGCCATTTTGTTATAAATGAAAAAGAAGAGCTCTGTTTTCATCAAAAGTTTATTTGAAAGTGTAAAATTGGTGACATTACTTGGAAAATATTATATCGTTCAAATGGCCACCTCCGGAGTTGATGCATAATTGCGTTCGTTTTAAGGCATTTTGAATTGTTGCTCGCAAAACATCTTAGCTTTCAAGACTTGCAAGGTTCGTGGTTTGTTGTGGTAAACGCGAGATTTTAAAAAGCCCCAAAGGAAGAAGTCTGGTGCTGTTAGATCTGGCGATCTGGACGGCCAGTTCAAATCTCCAAAACGGGAGATCACTCGACCTGGAAATTGGTGTCTCAAAATCTCCATAGTTTCCCGAGCTGTGTGAGCGGTTGCTCCGTCCTGTTGAAACCAACAATGATCGAGACCCAATGCAGCAACTTGCGGCAAAAAAAACTCGTTTAGCATCTGCCTGTAAGGCTCGCCATTTACGGTTACGGCGGCGCCCATCGGCTTCTTCAAAAAAATAAGAACCAATCACTTTTTCACTGCAAATGCCGCACCAAACAGTCACTTTGAGGGGATGCAATGGATCTTCTTGCATTACATGTGGATTCTCTGTGCCCCAGAAACGCAAATTTTGTTTGTTTACATAACCACTTAAGTGGAAATGGGTTTCATCGTTCATTATGATTTTTGATACGAAGTCATCCTCTTCTTGCACCAAGTTCAACAGAGTTTGGCAGTAAGTTAACCTTGTCCGACGGTCAGCAGGCAGCAATTCGTGAACAGTCTCTCACCAAAATCCGTTGCAACGAACGTCTGCTGATACCTAATTGTGTCCATCGTCGTCTCGTTGATGTTTGTGGATTCTCTCTGACGTCGTCGGCAACAGCAGCGATGTTCTCGTTCGAACGAGCAGTACGAGGCCGGCCACTTCTTGCGACATCTGTAGTGGACACAGTTAGCACGAGGCGCTCAGCCAAACGCTTAATTGTTCGAGCACATGGACCACGATGACAGGGAAAACGACGACGAAATTCACGTTACGTTAAAACAACAGACTGAAAATTTGTCAAATAAGCAGGAACAATAAATCCACGTTCTTGAGGTGTGTATCGCTCCATGGCTTGTTGACAACTAATTCACTATATATCTACATCATAAATGTCAAAGCACAGTGAAATTTGGGGCCATCTGCAAAAATGGCAGCTAATTCAAATTATGACATTACTTTTGCGCCACCTGTTACATACCAGGGACGCTAGAGAAGTTATCTACCTGAGCATGAAGGACACACAATTTGCTGAAACATTTCCTTTCAACTCGGTACACTTGGTCCTCTTGGTAGGCTCGATATCCCGACCAACAAAAGCTTTCTCCTGGACTGCAAAATACCCATCCACGGTATCCCATCACATCCGAACCAGAACCAAAACAATTCCCCGAACTTTTTTATTTCCTGTCCGATTTTGATTAACTTGATGGTTTTGGAAAGCTAACAATCCAAGCATAATTTCCTGTCAAGAAAATGTACAGTTATGTGCGAAAATCGAATGAAATCTAACACAGAAGTGAAAAATTGTGAATTTAAATTGTCATTTGTGTTCGAAACTCTGTTTAATAACTCTTTAAATACCAAAATTTCGAAAAAATTGTAAAGACCTTATCTTTTAGAAAACAGAATACTAGCCCAGACTATGCAAGAAAAACTGTAGTTAACGATGTGGTTTTCAAGATATACCCTAATTTACATATTTTTAAGCCAAATTTTTCACTTCTAGGTCATTTTTCAACTAAACTACTCAAAAATGAATAGGGATATTGCAGTGTAAGACACTTAAAGGCAACACCAATTGCATTTATAATAAAGAACTACCAAAACAACAAAATGTAACGGCTTTTTAGTACTGAACATGAAAATTACAACAAAGGTATGTTTAAAGAAGAACTTTAACAATACGAGGGTTATCTTTTATATTTCGGGATTAAAGAACAAAAACAAATATTTATAATCGAAAATGGCTTTCTTCATGAAGATCAATACACTTTTGCATGCGTGTGAACCAATTTTCGAAGCACTTTTTCCACTCCGATTTAGGTATCTCCAAAACATGCATTTTGAACGCATCAACCGCTTCTTCAGGTGTCGAAAAACGATGACCTCGCAATTTATTTTTGATGTTCGGGAATAAAAAGAAGTCATTAGGTGCCAAACCAGGACTATACGGCGGATGACTCATCAAATCGACGTTTTGCGTGCTCAAAAAGTCACTTGTTCGAACCGATGTGTTAAAGCTCGCATTGTCGTGGTGGAGAATGATCCGTCTTCGGCGGTTGGTTTTCCTTATTTCTCCGAAGTCTTGTGGCAAACAAATGGTTGTGTACCATTCAGAATTGACCGTTCTACGTTGCACCGATGGTACGGTTGAGACATGTCCAGTTTTTCCGAAAAAACAGGCGACTATTTGCCTCGAAGTGCTTAGACCACGAACGACTTTTGTTGGGTTTGGCTCGCCTTGGAAGACCCATACAGTCGACTGCTGTTTACTTTCGGGTTCATACGCTTAGATCCACGTTTCGTCACCTGTCACAATGTCATACACATGTTTTGAAGTACCGCGATCGAATTGTTTGAGCATTTCTTGCGACGATTCATACGAGCTTGTTTTTGAGCGATTATCAAATTATGTGGGATCCAACACGAACAAATCTTTTTTACGACTAAATGTTCATGCAATATTGAATGTGTGCTGGTCCCACTAATGTCCAAGGATACCTCAATCTCACGATAAGTCACATGACGATTCTGCAGTATCAGTTTACGCACCGCATCAATGTTTTGCGGAACAACAACCGATTTTGGACGACCTTCTCGAAATTCGTCGTTGAGCGAACTACGGCCACGATTGAATTCGGTAAACCATCGATACACTGTTGTTGAGTTAATCCACGTCGAAAGTTGTAAAAAATAATCGCACCAAAATGTTTAATTCCATTTTTTGGCCGATATGGATATTTCAAGTTACAGTAAACAACACAAATAGCGCTCGTACGTCAAAACGTTCTGAGTACGTATACCATCAAAAATGTCAAACTTTACGATAGAGACGTCAGTTGCCAGATGGCAGCACTAGGGTTGCCCAATCCCGAAATATAAAGGGCAACCCTCGTGTTATAATGAAAATCGTTATTGTCTTCTTTCACTTTAATTTAAATTTATTAAATTCTAATACCGTGTGGCACCTCCTCTGGCAGTAATAACGGCTCTGCACCTTGCTGGCATACCCTTAATGCAATTATCAATATGGTCTTGTGGAATTTGATGCCACAGTACCAGCAGTACATTCCCCAGCTGTTGCACAGTAATAGACCTTGGATTATGATGATCCAGTTGTTTTTGCAAAAGGTCCCGTGCAAGCTCGATGGGGTTGAGATCCGGAGATAGCGGAAGAACAGCAAGATGGTTTATTTCCTCATCTCGAAGCAT
>JABXWE010073332.1:0-11202 GCA_014611495.1 Limonius californicus | reverse complement strand
CTGTAATCAAAGCCAAAGGAGATGTTACACCTTATTAAAAGAACAGTGTCCGAACATTTAGTTGCCACATTAATTACGCATTTATTGTTACTTTTTAATGGATAAACATTGTTATATAAATTTATCATAAGCTTTTATTAAAAACGACATACACTAATATTATTAAAGCAATAAGCGTTCATAGAAACATTCAATAAAATATTTGAGTTGGCTTTTACTTCCATTTACTTGAAAAATTAGTAGTGTCCGAATATATAGTTGTTAGGGCTCGTAATTGTTATGGTGCAGTTATAAAACTAATTTGATCACCCACGTAAATTCAACATTTGTAGGGTATTCCACTAAAGAAAACACATGTTGCAGCAGCTGTCACTTGTTTAATGTTTACATTGACGGGACAATATCATTTTTACTTTTAAACAGTATTTTTAATTTTACATTTGGAGGAATTTATAATTATTGAAAAAACTTAATATGGTAGCAATATGCATGATTTTTTTAGTTCAAGGCAAGTTGATGTGTTTAGTTATTATAAACTATAGCGAAAACATGTTTTATAAAATAATTTAATTTTAGACAATTTGAGTATTTTAAACATACAAAACAAGATGGCTGATTTCCGTTTTAAGCGGAAGAGACATCTTAATTTTTTACAATGAAATGCCCTGTATTTTAGATTAATTAGATTCATTTTCTCTTAAAAAATATACACATCTATCGCAGTCATATTAGGTTTTTTTAAAGAATATGCATACCGCCGAATTACCCAAAAAATACGGGTTGTTACGGTAGGAAAATTAAGATAATATCGCTCCCGCTTAACTCAGCAATGCAGTTTTGTTTCTTCTAACTACTGGCTGCCCAAAACTAAATGACTTTAACACTAATATGATTTTTCTATATAAACTAATAACAACAGAACAAATCCAAAACTTAGATTGTTTTAATTGATAGTCATGGCAGAAAATCGATGCCTATTATTTTTACTTATGTGCATAAAATAAAAAACTCAACTCGTTCTAATACTCACTACTCTGAATCCCGCTATTACTGACCACTTTTTTTCTCAGAAACAATGCATCCTCCACCAAAAACGTCTTTATTATGCAAAATTCTTATCTCTAAATTAAATAAAATTAATGAAAAAATATTGATGTAAAAATTTTCATAAACATCCAATACACTATTGTAATAATTAATAATACTTTGACGCTAAATATATTGATATTTAGTTGTTCTTGTGCCAAATGAAGAAAAACAGTCAGTGCAGAGGCTCCTGGGATATTATAAATAAGCAAATTGCTGTAGTCCCATTACCTAAAAAGCAGTTATTTTTAGTTTTCTGCAAACTGTTTAGACAGATATTCAAATAGTAAAACAAACAATTGAGAAAATGTTGTCATGTAAAGATACAAATTTGTATGTGGTTGAAAAACGAAAAATACTTGACCACAAAATATAACAAATGTATATTAGTATGTAATTTAAAAGGACCTGACAACCATATTCTGATCACAAAATAGTTGTGATAAAATAAAGTTTCAAACAATATTTAATCTCTTGCAGCTGTTGTTTACTAAACTTAAAATAAGAAAGGGAACTTCTGATGCACAAAATGGTTTTTATCGAACCAATAGTGTACTTGTACTACAACATGGCATCAATAATGTTGTCTTTTTTAGAGCAGAAGTATCCAAATTTATGCCAATTATGCAATTCACCTCAAGTATGTTCCATTGAAGATAAATATTGGGGTCGAAGTGGTCCTTTGCTATGTTTGACCGATGGTGCCGGAGATATAAGTTGGTCACGTCTAGATGATGTACGCAGTCATTTTGGTTTAACTCCTGGATCTGCTATAGCAAAACCTGAAGGTTACAGTTATTTGTGCCCCAATGGTACAATCATTCCACTAAACTCAACATCAGCACCTTGTGTTTGGGTTGCAAAACCATGGCCCGTTGTTGCTACAAAAAGGCAAGTACTTAATAATGTTAAAAATGTTATAAAACAGAAGGAAAAAATCATGTAAATACACAAGCATACTTGTAACTAACAGTTATTTTTAATTTCGTTAACAGAACAAGTGCACAAGATATTCAGGAACTGATGGCTTCACTTTCACACTTTGCACCTAACTCTTGGAAATCTGCGTTACTTAATTTAATTGAAACTTACCATTTAACCATAAAAACACTAGATCCTATAGAAGCCATAGAGAGTTACTTAGCAAGAGCCACGGGCTTTTTAAGTGCCAACAGCTTTCCAGGATGTCATCCACCTCGTACAATAAGAATATGCACCACGTCAAATCTTGAAAATGCTAAATGTTCATGGCTGCGTGAAGCTGCAGCAGTGTATGGTATTGAACCTGATGTTGATTGTCTCAAAGCTGATAACAAAACACAATGTATGCAAGGTATCAACGATAATTTGGTTGATTTAGTTGTAGTACCTCCAGATATGGTACATTCAGCTAAAACGTAAGAACTACATTTTGTATTAGAAAACATTTCTAAATTTTTTATTTTTAGTAAATACAATTTGAAGACGTTGTTTTATGAAACAGCTAATGATGATGATAAGTATGTGACGGTTGCAGTGGTCAAAAAAAGTTCTGGCATCGATTCCCTAAGCGATCTTGAAGGAAAGAAAGCTTGTTTTCCAGTTTATGATGGTGTAGCATGGAATTCAGCTGTGTACGCTTTACACAATAAAAGTTTATTAAAAGATTGTCCATTTACAAAAGGAATGGCAAACTTTTTTGGTCCTAGTTGTGTACCCAATCTTCCAAATGGCCAACCTTCCAATTTAAGAAGCATATGTAAAAGTGATTTATATAATGGTGATTCTGGAGCAATGCGCTGCCTCACTCATGATAAAGGAGATGTAGCTTTTATATCAAAAAATACCTTTGCAAATTTCTTTATGGGTAAATATCTAAAATTCTATTGCCAACTTATCATCTTAATGTACAATAGTATGAAAATTATATTTTTGTTTTTATTCCTAAAAGTTATGGAAATTGTTTCTAAGATAATTATACACAAAATAATTCCAAAAAACTATTAATCAAGCAGTTTCAATTCTAATTCTTGAAATAATAATCAAAAACATTTAATATCCAGTTTTATTTGTTATAAACTGCATCTTATAATCAAGGTGTCTATTTAATGTGGAATCCATTTATATCTTCTTTATTATTTAAACTATTGAAAAATACTATTAGAAAAGTTATATGAATTGTCTTCCAGCATAATCCTGTACATTTTAAAACTTTTTATATATGCGAATTGAGGTAGAAACTAAACGATATTGTTTCCACATTATTCTGTTGTATAAAATGATCACCAAATTCATTACTACATGCTCATAAAAATAATGAAACTAATTAGTTCTGATGACATTAATCCTCTATCTAGAAGAATCTTCAAAATATATGTAGGTTCTGTTTAAAAAAAGTTTAATTTGTACCAGCTCGAATAAATACCCTACATGACTGCAAATAATTTTTGATTATGCAAAACAAAATTCTCAATAACTTTTTTAGTGATATTTTACATAATAAATGAGATATAAAAGATCCTGCACTAAATAGACATCCTGTATAAACTGGGATTGAATGTACTTGTACTATTTAATTTCATTTCATATGGTTTTATGATTAGCCAAATGTACCTACTTAAAAACATAGGTATCCTATTCCTACTTACATAAAAATTATAATTAAATAATATTATTTCAGATTTAAAACAAAAAGGGAGTTTACAGCTAAATGCCAATGATTATAAAATATTATGTGATGGAAACACCGAACCATGTCACTTAAGCTGGGCACCTCCTGGTCACGGCATGATAAGCACCAACAGGACTGATCTTTGGAGTAAAGATTCTTTAGATGTTTTTCTACACATGGATGATTTATTTGGAAAAAACTTCAAGTCCTTAACAACACCATTTACAATGTTTGGTTTATATGATGGGAAATCAGATGTCTTGTTTCAGGATTCCACTCTGAGATTAAGAGATATTCCTACAGCCAAAAATACAGATAAAATGCTGAAACAGTATAATACGATTTTGGATAATTTACAAGAATGCATTCCAGGATCAAGCATATCAGTGTTGCCATCTTTTAATTTGTTTGTTTGTTTTATTTGTGTATTTGCTTGTCAGAAATTCATTTTTTAGGTATCTGAATACTCTAATTTGCTTCAAGTGTAAAGTTTAGTAAGGTACATACGAAAATCACAACTACACTTACACACATCACTGCTGTAAACGTACACTGAAGAGACTGTTGAACATTGTTTAGTATAGTTGTAAACTCTGTGATATTAATTGTATTGCCTACATTAAAATTCTGCATATTTACGCTCTGTTTATTTCATGGAATCATGCACCTGTTATTGATCCTTTGCAACCAGCCATGCATAAATTAACCAACATCAGCATTGATTATTTCAGGGCACCTTTTATATAGGGGCACGTGTTGTGTTTAGTCATCACATATTTGTGTCAAGTTTAGGCTAGTGTCAAAATTGTATTTCTAATTGGTAATTTGGGATCAAGTTATTGCACATATTTATTACTCTGTTCACATACAGGTAAGTAAAAATAGCAGTTTTAGTTGGATGGTATTACATCTTTACATTTCATTTAAAACAATAGGATGTCAAAACCAACTGCCTTAAGAACAAATAGAAAGATCACTACACAGAATGCAGATAAAAAACAAAGAGAAGCTAGTAAAGACAGAAATGGGCTCCACAAAATTATTAAATTGGTTGAAAATGGAAGTGGAACACCAACAAATATAAAATCGAGGCCAACTGTCAAAACAACTGAATCTCCATTGAGTACTACCAATACAGGAATTAAAAGAACTTTAAAAAATGAGGTAAATAAATCTGAGCATAAAACTAAACCAAAAGCAGAAAATCACAAAAACAGTTTAACTACTCCAATTAAAGCTTCACCAAAAGTGAACAAAATGCCTACTAAAACCTCCTCGTCAACTAATCAGGGTACATTAACAAAAACAAAAAGATCTACTGTACCTCAAACACCACCTAGTAGTAGAGTGACTAAAACACAATTTTTTCCAAGCAAAAATATGTATTCCAATGTGGTCAAAGAACAACTAAAAACTAAATCAGTTACACAAAGGGCAAATGATGCTGAAGCCACAACATCAAATAGAGCGCTTGAAAAAAGACCAATTCTCGGTGAAACAAAAATTAAAAATCACAAAATTGAGACTGCTACAAAATCAAATGAAAAACAAAAATCGCCTAAAAGTAAAAATAAGATACCACATAATACACTAACTGAAACATTAGGGCGACCTAGAACTGCAACTTTAAAAAGAGGTAGCATTGTTAATTCAAATATTGCTGGTCCTGACATACCAGTTAGTGAAACTCCATCTCTAACATCTTTGGATCTAGGTTATGAACAGGAAGAATCTAAACCAGAAGAATCTAAACAGGAAGAATCTAAACAAGAAAACTCTGAACAAGAAAAAGACTATGATTATGAAGATGATTTTGACTCATACGAGTCAGATTTTGAAGAATATCAATCATCTGATTCATTATCATCCTCAAATGATGATGATGTACTTTCACAAGCAGAAGCAACTACCAGCGATGATACGTCATCATTCGATGACACTCCTAAGCAGGGCGCTACAGTGGGAACGGATGAAGAACGAATGTTGGATTCAGGAAATTTTGACATGCCTGAAAATAAACACAAGCAGCATCTAGATAATATTAAAGAATTAAATGAGCAAGAAAATTTTACAATAGAGCTCAGAGAGCAGAGTCGTAGTAACATGGCTTCTTTATCGGATGAAGGTTTCGAGGAAGGAAAGTCATCTCTACAATCTGGAAACATGCAGTTTATTAATTTTGCTGATGCTCAGAAAAAATGGAAACAAGGTAAAAATTTAGAAAAACGACGAAAACGAGGTGAAGAAATTTTAAATATGATACGATTAGACCATTACTATTTTACTATAATCGATATGCCACCTGTATCGTATGATGATTTTATTCAAAGTTATGGAAAAACAAACACAATTCAAGTTCCTACACAAACGGGCGATGATGATATTTCTGAAGAGATTCAAACAGATATAATTGAATCTACCAGCAAATGGACTCAATTTCCAGTAAGGTTTACTAAAATCGACGTTACAAATGTTAACTATTTAAACATATATAAAAAGGAATTTATAGGTGTAGGTGATGATTCTGATATAAAAGGTAATTCTATTACCAAACAAGACTTTACAAATTCAAAACGGTTAAAAAAATTTCTTTCATATGCCAGACAAATCGTTTTAACGCTGTTAGAGGAATCTAACTATAGCATATCCGAACAAATTCATAAAAATCATAGAGAAATACCATTTAGCAGTGGTTACATTCAATTTGATACAAACATACATACATTCTTAGCAAACAGACCAATTACTTTTGTTTCTTTTTATCCTTCGAGCAATGCAAAAATTTTAACAGTCCATGGATATAATGAAAATCGTGAAAACTATGATGATGAACTATCTTTGAAAAGCATCGTTTGCATATGGTATGTATCGAATTCAAAATATCCTGAGCAAACATTAAGTGTTACTGGGAAACTAAAGGTTTGCTGTTGCACATCAGGCATGAAAAATTCAATTTTTGGAGGTTTAGATGATGGGTGAGTAACTATTTTAACCACTTAATGTAAGTTGTAATCTTCACACTTAACCTTATGCAGATCTATTGTAATATGGAATATTAATGAAGATAGTCAATTAGAACTGTTTAACAGTAACAACAAAAATTACATGCAGCAACCATCTTATACGACTGAAATTGGTTGTGGACATTCTTCTAGTATAGTTTCCATTCAGCCCTTAACAAGTACTACGGATAATTTAGTGCATAATAGTTTAGAATGGAAATCAACTAATAATCAGGTTTGCTCAAATAATTTCTTTCTTTTGTTAGTCTAAAAGTATTTGAAAACCTATTACCTACTTGATTTCTTTATTTTTCCCATTTCCTTTAATCTAAAGCATTATACTCATTACATTATTCATGTATCTTTAACACTATAAATAGTATTTTGAAACCTTACATGCTCCAAGTCTTCCTCATACAGTGAGTGCGACCGAAAACAGATGGGTCGCTTTAAACTGACTTTTTTGTCCGCATACTACTTATTGTGCATTTGACTAATTTCAGCGGAGTGCAATGAAATAGGGCCGGATAATTTAAAGTTAGAAGTGTGCTTTTTTCAAAATTAATTTCCATTACAAAATTTTCTTGTTGGAAATTATGATTTACCTTGTGCGTTCATTTTTATACTACATAAGTTAACCTATACCAAAGAGCACTATCTTATATCAATATAGTGCTCTCTACCTACACATAAAAAGAACATAATACAATAAGACACTTTAATTGCAGTTTAAATTAAAAAAAAAAACGTAAGATTGTTCCTTTAAATAGTTGCTTGAAATGCCCTACCCCCACCATCATTGCTTAAACAAATATTAACTGTGAGCTTCAGATTAAATATCAGTATCGCCTCTTACAACTCCTTAATTGTGTGATTTGCATATACGACAGATTGGTTAAGATAGCAACTAAAGATGAACCAAATACAAAAAGGCCCGAAGGACTACCATCAAAAAGGTGGAGAGAAAGTTGGATCCCAAGAAAACCAGAACTAAAGCATAGGCATTTGAAAATAACAGAACCTAGTCCTAAATTATGAAGAAGAAGAACATGTTTAAGATATCCAAACATAAAGTAGCTAAGGGATGTAAAGTCGTGCGATCATGGTGGCCAACGATCTCTGCTTCTTGTTCATATATCATTAAATAATTCCCTTAGAAAATTCAACTTTGCACCTTCTATGTCAGCTATCACACCATCTTGCTGGAACAACCCAAGCTGAAGTTCATTATCGTGAAGTTGATTGACAAATTATCTTAGAAATAGTTACTAGTAATTATCCCACTGATGTGTTCATTAAAACAAATTGGCTCAATTACTCTTCTTCTCGACATCGCAATCCAAATCTCAATTTCAATGAGATATAATGCGGCCTTCTGATATGTATGAGGATTTTCGGTTGACCACATACGATGATTGGAAGTTTGTCTAGCCACTAAAATGGAACCATGCATCATCCTGAAAAATGTTACATTCAAAATGTCAATTGCTAAGGTTTTCATTAAACTCTTGCAGTAGGCTTCCAAAACAAATTTATCCTGCTCTACTATGAACACTGCGGTAACCTAAAATTACACACTTATTCGAAATATAATGTTGTTATTTAATTGTCTTACCTAATAAAGTGACCGAGTGGACCTTTTAGCCTCGAAAAAAAAAGATCATTACATAGGAACTATAAAAACAGAAACAAGAAATACACGAAATGAAAGCAATGAAAATAATAATCACGGGAGCAAAGAGCACAAATCACTGATAGACTCGGGGATGTAAGTGTTGATAAACAGGTTCGCGGACAGAACAAAACATATTATTGATAACAACGGGACTAAATCCAGGTCACGTGCTCTTTACTCATTTTCGATCGCTCTGTATCTCTACACATATAAAGAATCCTTTAACTTGATTCGGTTCTTGGAAATTGTAAATATAATTAATAAATTTGAAAAGAATTCCATAAATTCCAAGGGGTATATCATTAACTAAATTTTGTACACCAAACTATAAACTCTTAAGATGCTAAGACATTTCAAAGTATCCTGACGGCTGTTCAAAGACTGTAGGGTCGACTGACACGGATTGTAAAGCCTATACAGGGTGAATAAAAAGTAAGGAACATCGATGTTACAGCCTTAAATAATAACTTTACGAAAAACAGTTTCTAACAAAAATTTCCTATCAAGTCATTTGCCACAATTTGGCGTTTTTAATTTTTCTTTCGATTGTCATATGTTTTAGCTATGACGTCATCGGCATTTTTTTTAATGGCAACCTATATTTTTTTACGGCATGACCAGTTGGTGCTTTTTATTCTCTATACAGCCATGTAAAAATATCATACATTTCCATAATAAAAATTTCACGAACAATCACGATAAACATTTATTTTTGTCACTCATTTTTCATCAGGTACACTTATTGCAAGATAAACAAAAGACAATAGACAATTGTTAGAAAATGTTTAAAATTGAACAAATGTAAATCTGGAATGTCAATTCGGTGACAACACTAATAAGTGATTAAAATTTAGTCACGATAAACATTTATTTTTGTCACTGGCAACATTGGTACACTTATAGCAAAATAAACAAAAGACAATAGCAGGTCCACAAATTAGTAAAATAGTTTCAAATCATATTTAATAATTTGCTTAAGAAAGCAAATGTTCAAACTGTTCGCCATTCACTGTCTGACAGTGGGTAATAAGATCAGAAAATCTTCGAACTGCATTTTGAACTGTAGCAGGTGATATTGCTCTTATATGCTCGCGAATACGAATTTTTAGATTTTCCAAATTGTCTGATCTGTTTGTATACACTGTACTTTTAAGATGGCCCCATAAAATGAAGTCAAGCGGGTTTAGATCCGGAGATCGCGCTGGCCACTCAATCTGTCCTCTTCTTCCTATCCACCTATTTGTAAAAATTCCATCTAAAGATTGATGTACATAAATGCCGTAATGAGGTGGAGCACCATCTTGTTGCTACCAAATTCTATCGTTCGGCTTGTGCGGATTTTCTGCATTTGGAAATAAACGCGGGAACAAGATCAAACCTCAAAAAATCCAAATACCGATCAGCATTTAATGTGCCATCAAAGAAAAAAGGACCAAGAATTCTATCTCCTGTAATTTCCACCCACACGTTTACTTTTTGTGGATATTGTGTGTGTAATTCTTCCATCTAATGTGGGTTATGTCGCGACCAATAACGGGAATTGTGCCGATTTACAGCTCCATCTAAAGAAAATGTGGCTTCGTCGAAGAAGATAATAGAATTCTCAAATTATGAGTCCTTATGGCACCTGTCCATCATTTCTTCACAAAACTGAATTCTCCTATCAAAATCATCAATCAATTCTTGAATAAGTTTAACCGTATAAGGGTGAAATTTTTTTGTATGTAAAATATTCAGTACAGTTCCTTGACTAACATTTTCGGAAACTGTAAGCACAATGTCCAACATTTTATCGTCTGTTGCTATTTTTGGACGGCCAATTTTATCCAAACCTTTGACGTGACCCGTTTCTCTAAATTTTCTATTAATTTTGGTTACAGTAGACCGCGTAACAGGTTCACGATTTGGATGTACAGTATTAAATAAAGCGCACACCTCGTCGTGAGTTCTCTTTTTATCACCGTACCCGATCATCATCAAAATTTCGATGCGTTCAGTTTCTGTTAAACGTACCATGATTAGAAATTCGTATTTAACACAGGACACAGACTAAATTTTAATCACTTATTAGTGCTGTCACCGAATTGACATTAGGTACAGATTTACATTTGTTCAATTTTAAACATTTTCTAACAATTGCCTACTATTGTCTTTTGTTTATCTCGCAATAAGTGTACCTGATGAAAAATGAGTGACAAAAATAAATGTTTATCGTAATTGTTCTTGAAATTTTTATTATGCAAATGTATGATATTTTTACATGGCTGTATAGAGAATAAAAAGCACTAACTGGTCATGCCATAAAAAGTAGAGGTTGCCATTTAAAAAAAATGTCGATAACGTCATAGCTAAAACATATGACAATGGAAAAAAAAATGAAAAACTCCAAATTGTGGCAAATAACCTGATAGGAAACTTTTGTGAGAAACTTTTTTTGTAAAGTTATTAGTTAAGGCTGTAGCATCGATGTTCCTTACTTTTTATTCACCCTGTATAATTAATTATAAGGACTGCAACGGTAATTTTAGGGACCTTACAGAGAGACGATACTTGTAAATTTAAAAATATATTTTTATACATTGCGTGTTAAAATGGAACCCATAGAATAGAGGGGGGTAAATGCGAGAACTGTTAAGAAAATCAATAATAATCTATCTTTAGTATGGAAGGCTAAATTCTTTTCAAATTACAACAATTTCCATGAAAGTAAAAATGCATATTAACACGATTTAAAAATATCGCGGATATATTGTTATTTAATAAAAGTATCCTAAACCGTTTTCCTCTTC
>JABXWE010073329.1:0-13469 GCA_014611495.1 Limonius californicus | reverse complement strand
ATAATATTCTTTAAGTGTCTCGTGTGAGGAAACTAAGCACTATAGGAAGTTCGTGTTAGTGTTTTTGAGGACTGTATTTCTTACAGAAGAGTGCTACCTGAAGCTTTTAAGGTATTTAAAGGACACCCTGTATAGAATGAATCATCATCATAGTAAGCCGCCTACAGACTAAAGACTGTTCGGGAGGAACTTTGCATATGTCTTCCATTGTCGAGTAATCTAGGATTATTTGTGGAAGCTTATATTTATAGGAGGGAGATTTGAAGATTCTTATTTTCTGTATTCTTTAGCATAATTTCCTCCGCATTGTGAATTCCGGAATGAAGGCTATTAATTTGGATCAACCAAATCAAGCAGCTCGAAATCATTCTGCTAGAGAAATTTACGATAAGTTTACGACTTTGTTTATTTTAGGTCTTCATAACTTCAATTTAGGTCAATCAGAAAATAAAATTCGATTAAATTTCCCTACATTTCGAAATTAATAGTTTCGTCTGTATACAAGTAAACGTTATGAGCCGCTTGGGCAAATAAGATTTAATACGCTTACGAAAATATAAACTTTCCTCATCTTCTGCAAAATCATCTGCCTTTGTTATTCGCATCTGAATCTGATAAAGAAACTATTAGTTCAGAGATGTCCTAAAATTCAAATTCTACAGTTTATATTGATTGACCTATCATCAAAGGTTAGAGTTTATAAATAAGAAAGGGATCTTTTATTTGCTTTCCATGCATGACTAGTATACATTAATTACCTTTGAGTCGCATAGTTTAACATATTAAACAAATAAACAAATTCGGAGACGGTCAATATGCAGAACATTCACGTTTATAGTGAAATTTACCATTAACATCAAATTAAACAGTTATATTCGCCATATAATTGATATTATTTAATCGTGTAAAACACAAAGGAATTTTAAAAGGGATTTAAATTCAGCACGCAGTAAAACACAGAAAAGCATATAAATCCTGTCTCTGCAGTTCGGTAGTAAATAGATTACATTCCCTTGTTCGTAATGCAGAGGATTTTATTTCCTGTTGGATAAGAATCTTATTCAAATCTTGCCTGTCCGTCAAATTTCTGGAACTGATAATTCACTTGCTGTACAATACTGATGATAACTTTTTTACAGGACCTTTTTGATGATTTCAACGTCAAACAAATCACTGTTCAAACATTACTGGAAGAAATTCAATTAAATTACATCAAATAATCAAGTACTATACAGTTTTGTAGACGAAATTGTTTAGATTTCATAACCATTATTAAGAGTTGTAGCTTTTACGTAACCTTCCGGTTTTATGTAAGAGGTTCATTGCAGGTGGAATTAGTGGCGTTAGTAAAGCTACCGCTGAAAAATGATTGTAAGGGTTGCACATACAATTGGAAATTTAAATCCCATGTTTCACTACCAACTACGGCAAGTGACGTTGACTGACGTCCTTCACCCCCCCCCCGTTGTTTAGTAAACAAACTACCAGGATCCAGTATCAATTTCGCCGACGCCTAACCAGTAGGATAGGACCAGCAGAAACGCTGTGGGGCACATTTATCCTAGGGGTTACTTTATACCGCCTGACTACTGTCGGGGACTTTTATCGGACCATTGAAAGACCGGCCCTTAGTAGGTGTTCCGGGCCAAACGATCGTTCTTGTCAGCTCGCAACTAGCCGTTATAATGTGTTTTACGGCTAATACACGGAATAGGAATGGTTCGCGGAAAACGATTACTGGAAGAAAGTGTTGATTACGAAGATTCTCGTGACAGGGTCGATGACCGACAGCTTACGGGAAGTCGAACATACCTTGTTTTGTGTTTTCAACCTACCTCACTATTTCTCCGATAATACATACAAGAAATACTCAAAACTAACAAGTTAGCAATAACTGTAAATATATTAAATGAAAGGTTTGTACAGTTACACGTCAAAAAATTCGAAGGAGGACCAGGGTCGGTACAGCTATAACTTATATATAAAGATAATACTTCAAGATGTCCGAACTTGTTCCTCAACCGCTGACTACGATATTTCCTATAAGTTCGACAAAACACAGCTTAGTCAATGCGCAACACAAGTACAGTTCATTATTCAATTATTAAAGAACTAGCAAGAGGAGGTTTTACTATTTAATGAAAATACGACTACTTCTACTTTCTACAAATTGATGTGCTCCGTAAACAAATAATAACTCCTTACAATCTTCACTAATACTTGAAAATATAAGCAGTTTTTCCCTTGACTCGGTGACAGAGTGGAGGAAGCCACAAAGGTTGATTTTTGTTTGGTCAACGTCCCAAGGAGAAGAAGCGGAAGAAAGAGACTGCCAGTGCCGCCACCAGGATGACGTCACTGGCAATCCAAACAACGCGCGATTATCTGGGTGATGGAACAATGAATATAATGTCGAAAAACTGATTGTTTTAAACACTGAAGTAAGGACCAGAGTTTCTGCTGGAATATAAAATGCAAAATTTCAAGGAAACGTTACAGGGGCAGCGGAGTTAATTTTAACCTTAAACGAATAGAGAAACCTTACGATATTGTTAGGTAAGATATAGCATTTGTTTAGATTTAATTCGACTTTACGGTCTAGTAATATTGCAAATTACAAGTAATTTGAACTCCACCCTATTTTCACTGGACATAAAACGTCTGCAGCCTCAAGCGTCCAATGAAGAAACCCTTACCCGAAAGGTGGTTTAAGATTATTTATTTACGAATGATAGTAATGAAGCTACCAAAAGTTCATATTTAAATGCAGGGAAACCAGACGAGTTTCACGTATAGTATTTTTTTTGTAAAATTATTATTTATATTATTAATATTATTAACAATTATAACTAATTGAACCTTCATATAGTTGGTCAATTGCCTTCAAATAGGGATTGGACGCTTGATGAATCCCTATTAACCATTCCGGCGATGCTGGCATTCTTCTGAGAAGTGATGGAAGTCTTTTTGTAAGAAGCTGTTTAGAGCCCTCGTCGCGGTTGGCAGGACGTTTTCAACAATACCAAGATGATGTCCTTTTACGTGAATTTTACTTTAGAGTACCAAAAAAGTCACACGGCCCAAGTCATAAACAGGGTGGGTGAGGAAGGGTGGGAACATTTTTCAATTCCGAAAGCTCCCTCCCATTGTCATGGTGGAGGATCCACGCTTTGGCAATGTCAGAGCGCACTTTCAAAACCCTTCTCCTCAAATGTTCCAGGACCAGTAGGTAAAAACGACGCCCCTTTGCAGTTTCATCCTTAATGAGAGTGAAAAACAAGGGTGCACTTTTGTAATGTACCGACTTTTCGAAAGGCTCGGGCTCAACTGAGGGTGCACCGGCCGAGAAGATCGGAGGAAGTAGATTGGGGAAAGGTAACGAAACGATTACAAGAGTGTTTGAAAACATTGAAATTATGAAGTTCCTGAAACCAACTCTAGGAAAGAAACAGATATTTACATTAAAAGATTCAAATGGAGAAGTGGTAAATGATCGCAACTAAATAATTAAAATAGTTGAAATGTTTTACAAGCAACCATACAAATCTGAAAATTGAGAAATTATAACAATACAAAAACGTAAAATGATAATTGAGGGATGTCAGAGGAAATGCCGAATATAACAACAGACCATGACAACATTGCTCTAAAAGAAATGAAATCAAACAGAGCAGTAGGCGATGAGAAAATAACAAGTGACATCATAAAAGAAATGGAAGAGTGTAATTAAAATAATAACGAAACTTCAAACAAAAATTTCAAACAAATGGAATAACTCAAAGACAATATTATTTCACAAGAATAGGAGATAACAAGAATCTAGACAAGTACAGATCAATAAGCTTGTTATTATATCTGTTCAAACTTCTGACCAAAATTATCACAAACTGCGTGTCGAAAAAGCTACATGAATATCAACTTCTTGAGCTATCGGGTTTCCAAAAAGGATCCAAATCAGCCGATCATCTACTCACAATAAAAATATTAATAGAAAGATCAAATGAATATAACTTTTCGGATTACTTGGCATTTGTAGATTACCAAAAGGTATTCGATTCCGTTGAAAGAATAGGTGACAGATATTCCTACAAACTGCTACAAAATATAGCAAACAAAGTAACAGCACCATATAGTCTACATATGAATACAAAATCAATCAAAGAAGAGGCGGGAGACAAAGAGATAGTTTGTTACCGGAACTATCCACCCTCGCATTCGAAGATGTGTTTAAACAGCTGAAATGGGAAAACAAAGGCATCAATGTCAACAGAAGGTAGCTTAGTGTGATTTAAGATATGCCGACGTGGTTATAGCAAAAATCCCAGAAGAACTGGAAAAAATGTTAAAGCAACTAAATAATGAAAAAAAATAGGCTTGAAACTTAACCTAAGTAAAGTAAAGTAATGCACACGGAAGCTGGGAAAATTGAAATAATAAACAATTATAAATAGAAGAGTAGATAAATATTTAGGACAATCCTTTGTACTTGGAAGGGAAAATCATAAGGCTGAGATAGAAAGAAGCAAAATAAATAATGGGCGGCATTTGAAATACATCTTGACAAACAAGAAAATAGTACTAAGACTGAGAAGCAAAGTATGTAATACCTGCATACTTCCGGTTATGAATTATGGCGTCGAAATCTAGACAATGACACTAAACAACATGAAAAAACTTCTATACTTATATACATAGTACGCAATAGAAAGAGCTATATTGGGACTCCATTACGAGACAGGAAGACCAATGAAAGAAGAAGAAGAAGAAGAAAATGAAGAAAAAGACGAAGAAGAAGATGAAGAAGAAGAAGACGAAGAAGAAGAAGAAGAAGAAGAAGAAGAAGAAGAAGAAGAAGAAGAAGAAGAAGAAGAATTTTTAGAAACGGCAAAAAAATAAATACCATAATTCTCTAGACCATGTGTACAAAAATTGGATTACGTAAAACCGATGACAATGTAAATCTGGAGCCACTAAGTCAGTATTTATACCATATGTACAAAAAAATTTTAGATAAAGGGTGGCTTTGTACTTCAATACGTCGGTCTTTGATGATTTTATGACAATTAAATGTCAGTTTTAATCAGATTTAATTTAATAATGGTGTTTACAGAAATACATAAGCGATTCATCGTTGAATCTTATTTTCGCAATGGAAATCTTGAAAATGGGGAATGGATTTACAGTACCCGCCCTTGTATGGTTGAATTTCGACAACAGTTTCCTGATTTTGTGTTTCTGGAGGCCGACTTTTTTAATGTGGTACGAAATTGTGTGCGGTTATTTAGAGAAACAGGAAGCGTAACACGGAAGAGCGGAAGTGGAAGGCCAACAGTCCGTACAGAGGAGACCATTCAAAATGTTCAAGAGATTATGAATGAAGCACCTACAACATCATTGCGCCGACTCGTACAACAAGTTCCTGTATCTGTAGGTACCTGTAGAACAATTTTGAGAAGAGACATTGGTCTATTTCCTTACAAGATGCAGACAACTCATGAATTGTTACCGGGTGATAATAACAGGCGCGTGTTGTATTGCCAATGGTTCACTCAACATTTATTGAATAACAATGACCTCTTGGATTTAACATTCTTTACAGATGAAGCATGGTTTCATTTATCAGGGTATATTAATTCACAAACCATGAGGATGTGGAGTGCTGAAAACCCTCATATATTTTGTGAGACCCCGTGACATCCCCAGAAAATTGGTCTATGGATAGGTGTCTCTAGAAGACGATTAATTCCCATATTCTTTGAAGGAACCGTCAATGCTCAAAGATATCGAGACAATATCTTAAACCCCTTCACACACCAACTTCATGACGATGAGCTACAACATGGATATTTCCAACAAGACGGTGCCACTTCCCATACGACTCCACAATCCATTGCTTATTTGCGTCAGTTTTTCGACGATCGCCTGATGAATTTACGTTGTGAACCAGAATTTCCGCCGAGATCACCAGATTTGACTATTCTTGATTACTTTGTTTTCCGCATTTGAAAAACACAATTTTTAAAATTCCAGTTCACACACTTCTTGAGTTGCGCAACCGAATAGTTGAAGAATGTGCCAATATCACACCCGTTATGCTCCAAAACGCATTTGATAACATGAAAAGGCGTGTAAATTTATGCTTGGATGAAAACGGTGGACATTTTGAACATTTATTGTAATATGTACTTGAAAATAAACCCTCGATTCCCTCAATTTAAAAGCAGTTTCAAAGTGCGACATACGTTCTGACATACAAAGCCACCCTTTATCTAAAATTTTTTTGTACATATGGTAGAATAATGCTTATTGCCATCTGAACGGCGAAAAATTCAACATTTCCGCCCATAAGAATATGTAATTTATTTGATTGAGTATGTGTATAAGATTCCTATTGATGAACTAGATACGTTTATTCATAAGAACTTAAAATATTACATGATATTTTTCCTATTGTCTAACTTAATGTGGGGCGGGCCGCTGTAGGATTTGGTCCTCTTCAGCCCAGGGCATCCTTCCTTCTGTGGGTCCTTGCTTCGATTGTGGTAGTGGAGTTGGAGTTTTGCTTCCTGCGGTTGGTTTCCTGTTGGGGTGGCTGGTTGGATCTTCCTTTGGTGGTGTCATCTGTAGTATCCGGGAAATGGTTAAAAGAGGTGTAGTGTTGCCTGTAATGGTGTGGGGGTTCACAATGCTCATCGCATTGTGAGTGGGGTAGCTTTACATGCTCGAGGAGGTCGTCTGGGAGATCAGAATATAGACTTGTGTTACGGGCCAAACGCGCTTTTTCGTTGACCCGCAACCTGATAGGTGGAAAAAGGTCTACAGCTTAGTTCAGAGTAGTACAGGGAGTTCACGGTAACCTTAAAGGGGGAAATCTTTCCAGTTGTGTAGAGGGGCTGTCGAAATTAACGGGCGCCACCTTCCAAATTACAGCCGATTGCAGGTTCTCGTGGAAGGTCGAGAACCCAGCGGCTTACGGGAATTGAACTCACCTTTATTGTGCGTCCCTCCTGTTTATAAAGCTTACAAAGTTCATGCACACACAAATACAAAATATACAATAATAAAAGTTGTAATAATTTAAAAACACATATAATTAACCTTTCAAGAATGAATGACGATACAAAAAAAATGACAGCAAGTGGGAATATTTTACTCAATACAACAATCGGTTAAATTGAACGTTCGATTAAGGGGGAACTCGCCGCCCCTGGCTTACGACATTTAAAATCTTTCAACAATTCTACGTGGCCAGTGGCGTCTGAGTTTACAAGAATAATACAATATGTAATTACTTTTTTTACAATTATCAGTAAACAAAAACAAACGACGACTGAAGGTCACTTTTTGTCGCATAAACGAAAAAGAAAAGGTTCATCCCTTGAATTTTGAAAGTAAGACGCGCAACAGGTTTTTTTCACAACACAAAAAAACTAGTTCGTTTACCTTGACTTTAGGTGGATGGAGTCGAGAAAGGTTGGCACAATCTTTGGGTGTTCTCAGATCCGGGCAAAAAGGCAGTCGTACTTCGGGAAAAATTTTAGACGAAATATTTGCTGCACAACCCTCGTAGTATGTCGCAGCAACGGCACATGTACAGGAACAACAAATGGGCTCGATAATCATCCGCCAAAGGGGATAGGCAAATTCGCAATGATTTGCCTTTCCAGGGTTAAAATTCCAGCGTATTTCTTTAAATCCGACACCTGTCGATATTCTGTTCACTCCACGGTGAAAACAGCTATACGAAACTACATGCGATGGATACCCATCGAAAGCCCACGCCGCCCCTGCTGTACTTGATTTAGTTAACGGTCCCCGTAGATGGTATTTGGGTGACCGGGCCGAACGAAGATGGAAATTCGACTCAAGAACTAAACGCAACGCGAACCTGCATCGGTCAAAAAGATTACACCACGTTGAGAAAGATGGTCCTATAGTTCCAGAACGAAATAACACGTGCGACTTCCGAGAATTGTTTTTGTTCGGCAAATCTAGCCTACAAAAGGAACTTTCAAATGCTTTTCGAGAGTGGCCTTCCATAACGCATCTTAAAAAAATAATATAGCGATTGACTTAAGAATTGCAATTAAAATATAATTTTGATTCCGATGAAGCAGCAATTAAAATACGAGTTTAATTCAGATGAAGTGGCAAATTCAAATGAATATAACACTTGATTAGAGGGCTGTTGTGGGGTGCTTGAGCTTTCGGCTTGGTTTTCTGGGGATTTGGTTCCTGCGTTTAGGAGAAATACGGAGGGTCGCTTGGGTTATGGGGTTGTTTCCGTTTAGGGTGCGGATGATGTAGGATTTTTGCAGTGATGCCTGGGTTTTCATGGATTAGAATACTGTGGTATCGGAAGCCGAGTTTTGAGAAAATTTGTCTTTCCCATTTGCGATTTTTTTCTACTGCATGGGGCGGAAGGGAGGCGTAGACGGAGGTTCGGTACTCAATTACTGGGCGGATGAAGGTATTATAAGTGTGGTGGAGGGTGCGAAAATTGCAACCTTGAAAGCGGCCTTGAATTCGCCGGAGAGAAGGTTGGAACGGTTGCTAACTTTTTTGAGGGTTTCTCGGAGGTCAGGTTGAAGAGAGCAGGTATAGGAGAAGGTGATACCAAGATATTTTACTTGGTTTGAGAGGGTGGGATAGGCTGTTTATTGATGGTTAGATTTAAGAGATGGGGATCGATACGTGTATTCCTGCACATGTTGGGGTGCCTAAGTAGAATAGATGAGGCCTTGTCTGCATTTAGTTTTATCCGCCACTTGCAGGTCCAAGTGGGGATTCTGTTGAGGGCTGTTTGGATTTCACAATTCCTATTGATTATAATCTAGCATTAATTACTTATATTTATGCTACGAAATTTGTGAATATTGCTTTTTTGAAGACAACTGGAATTTCGTTAATCTAAAACAGTTTCTTTGTTAGTCAAGCGATGCCAATATCACTTAAAATAATAACGAAACTGAATCCAAAACTCCTATGAATATATGAACAATAGCTGTATTATCGTTAAATGTATAAAACGTGTGTCATGAATGGTAGTTACGCTGTCAAGTTGCTTCTGATTAATTATAGAATTTATATAGCATCTCCGTAGTTAAGTACAAACAAACGACTTCAGTCATATCGCATTTGTATAGCACAACGTTTCGAGGTATTAACAGATACATTGCTAAGCCTATAATATTATGACAGAGATATGAAGACCAAATTTAATTACAGTTAACAATATACAAACGCGTTTATATCGTCACAAAAGATTGCGTACTCTGTGAACGTATGTTGAATTCGCTGTTATATTTGCATGAAATGATTTAATCAATTCGATAATTCGCAAAACTATGAAAGTAACATTTCGCCTGAGGGAGAAAATTCTCGAGCAAACACGATCACCGGCCAAAATAGCTCGAAAAGTAAAGCCTATACAGACCCAAGGTAACTACTTCATGAAAAAGTCTGCTTATTTTCTCTAAGGCTCTGTAATCTACGTAATCAAACACAAATCTTCCGGGGGATTCTGGCATCATTACTGGAAAACCAAAATAAATTGACCGAGATCTAACAAGAAAATAGCAATTTAACGGAAGAAGAACTTATTTAAAATTCTGCCAAGAAGTAAAGTTTGCTAAGTAGTTACGTGCCCTAGAGGGACTGTTTTAAAACCAAATACTGTTTGCAGCGTAAAATTTTTAAGCAACCGTTGAATTTATGGGGCCACAAACACTTGGTGTACTTAAAGCACATTTTATACAGTAACATACCGTGTTTGCTTAGTTTTATTTTGTACATTCCGTAGCACTTTCGGAATTTATAGCAATTTCCTCGTGGAGCAGTGATTCTCTGCTGCTCCGTTTACTCAACCATATTGTCACAATGGTATTGGTGTTAAGACCGTTAGGGTGCTATTTTCTTCAGCAAATATTAGTCTACTTGGAGGAAAACATCGTTAATTACTAATTACACCCTTCAGTAAACGTTAAATACACTTTATGTGTCTAGGAACGGTTTCACTTTGTATGCATATTCAATTTTATGTTGATAGTGGATAGTATGGATATTTACTAAAATAACATCTTGAAGTTAAATATGGAAATTTATTACTATTAATCAGCATAACATTTAATTTAATCATAGTCATTTGGTACTACGATACGATAAAAATTACTGGAATGGGATTAAATATTGAACATTCTGTAAACAAAGCAATCCTGACCTCAAATGCTTTTAAAAATGGCATCTGGACTACTAAGTTCAAAGTAAGGAAGTTATGTTTATCAATGGTACTGTCTGACTAAAACAGCTGAAACAATTGTTGTCTCTTCCTACAGTAACTGATAACGTACACCAAAATATTAACCGCATGTCAATTAGAAAGCCTTGAATTTAGTTCTCAACGTAGCTTACTTAACCTCATTTATTGTTATGCATAAATGTGTGACGCGTTAGGGTTGTTTTAGAGACCCGCGACACGTAGCTGGCGGCAAGGATGCGGTAGGAGCGCAAATCAAAATTATCATTGTAAAAGAGAGCTTAGGCTGCTTTATATTAGGTTTTTCAAAAATGATGTCACTTCCAAAGTTAAATTAAACGTTTTGTTGGTTCCTTCTATAACTACTTCTACAAATGCACAAAATTAGGAAATAGAAGTTTAAGGTGCCGTGTGAAACCTTTGCTCTTAGTGAAACACTCGAGCTGCAGCAATGTCACCGAATTTTAGATCCTTCCCTACTACAATAAGATTTTCTGTAAAAAAATAATCACATATGAGGGATTTAGGACTGATGCCCGTTACTTCTCTACCAGCGTCGATAGTTGCAATATATTACATTCAGGACCGAAAGTAGAACTAAAGTCTTGCCGGAACGCAATTGACTGAGCTTAAAACATGAAATACAACAGCCTGTAATGTACGCGTCGTTAGTGTTGTGTGCAACGGACGATTGTTAACCGTGCTTTTATCTCTAGCCGCCCGCTATCCATCCTCAAACGGGTACATAAGGAGCATAGAGTTGAGTGAGAAATTATTTTGTGTTCCTTTTTGGTTTACTTTTTTTTTGCTGCAGGTTAATTACGAAACGTAAACCATTATTTTTCTTTGTTGCATGGTGATTTTAAACTGAGTTCCGTTTCCAAATAATTTACCGGAACAGTGTTTCGGAGAATTCCGGCGTACTTTCTTCCCTGATTACATTGATCGCCGACTACACTTCTTTTACGTAATGATTTCAATCTCATGATACAATTTTACAAATCGATTCGGTGTTTCTTTGACTACTTATGGTATAGTCAGCGGAAGCACTTGAAAATTTTAATTATTTACAAAGCAGTTACAACACCAAAGCTGTAAACTGCCAGTTATTATTTATTTAGTTTAACATTGTTTGTAAATTGGATGTTTGATTTGTAGTTTTCCTTACCGATACGGACTTAACAAACTAAACGTTTTGTCATTTCATTTTTAGGTTATACCATATACAGTGTGTCCCAAAACGTACCGGATGAATTCCAGAATTTATTTAGTGTCGAAGAGTCCATACAAACATATGTGCTAAACGTATCCGTTAACGAGTTATTGTTTATTTCATATTTTATGTGGCCAAAATTTTAGTTTAATGGATTTCTGAAATACTGTTCTAGTTGCCATGATCGCGTCTTTTGTTTGGTAACATTTGAAGATTGTGTTTAACAAATTATTGTGTGTAACTTGTTTTTGTATTACTGCGATACTGAAGTTATTGGCTTCTTCTTTGTATCTTTATTCCCATCGTAATTTACAAGTGATTCACAATGCGAATGTTATTTTCAAATGAAGAATATGCAGATATTCATTGTGCTTATGCTCTGTGTGAAGGAAATGCTAAAGTAGCACAACAAGATATCGTAGAATATATCCCACTAGAAGACTGTCTACGCGTGCAGATTTATTTAATTCACATCATCAGCTGAGGGAGCATGGCACTTTCAATGTAAGATATGTAGTCGGTCAAGGAGTTAGTTGTCCGTAGACCCATAAACGATGATGAACAAGTTCTTGATTTATTACAAGAAGATCCTTTTTTAAGTGTACGAAGAATTGCATTATGTACTGAAAAATATGGAAACCAGATTTGGAGAATAATAAGAAGTGCTCGCTTACATCTATATCATCATCAAAGAGTTCAAGCTCTAGGTAATAATTTTGAAGCTCGTTTAAGATTTTGTAATTGGGTATAAAATAATCAAAACCTGCCGCATATTTTATGGACCGATGAAGTTTCTTTCACACGAGATGGTATCAATAATTATCCTAATTGTCTTGAACGGGCTGCAGAAAATCCTCATTTAAGAAGACGCTCGCATTTTCAACATAGATTTAGTGTTAATATGATAGCTGGTATTCTTAATGATCGTCTGATTGGGCCATGTGAAGTGCCACACCGTTTGAATGGTGCGAATTACGAATATTTTCTAGAAAACGCTCTACCCTTATTACTGGAAAATGTGCAGTTGAATATTAGACGTGCAATGTGATATCAACACGATGGGGTACCAGCACATCAGTGTCTTCACACAGCTTGGCTTAACGTACATTTGGATGGATTGGAGTAGGAGGACCCGTAGTATGGCCAACGCGTTCGCCGGTCCTGACTCCATACGATTTTTATCTTTGGGGTTACATGAAACAAATTGTTTATGCAAGTGAAGTGCACACGGTAGAAGAATTACGCCAAAGAATACAGCAGGCTGCCAATATTATTAGGAATAACCCAGCAACCATATTAAGAACGCAGCGATCTCTTCTGCGATTTGCGGCTTTCTGTATCGAACACAATCGAGATAATTTTGAAAATTTCTTGTAAATAAAATAAATATGTATCAAAAAAAGATTTGTTTCATCAAATTCGTTGAGCTAAAATTTTAGCCACATAAATTATGAAATAAACAGTAACTCGTTAAGGGTTACGTTTAGAGCATCTGTTCATATGGACTTTTCGACTCTAAATAAGTTCTGGAATTCATTTTTGAAATATTGCCGGTACGTTTTGGGACATCCTGTATACGCTAAGTAAGTAAATTTAAATCCCATTACTATTGATTGGTTTGCAAGCGAAACAATTAGTTATTAGTAGATACCATTTTGCGAAATTAAAACAAAGATGTTCGTCAAAATTATCCTGCGCTACGTCTAAATACAACAGTTTTGTGTAATTGCATTTATATGAAAAAGATACTCTTGCAAGTAAATACAATGTTTGACAATTAGTTGTCAACCGGCCGAGGAATCTACATTACCGATAACGAAAGCACTTTGTTTATAAAGTTGCAACATGCGTTTACGTTGTCGAAGTTCTGTCCACTTTTGAGAACACCCGTTACTTTCTAGTATCTGTAGAATGAGACAACAGAAAAATTATGTTTATGATTGTATGTGATTGCACAGCTATGATGTAACCCAAAGGTTCAAGAAACAGATAAAAATAATG
>JABXWE010073311.1:0-13557 GCA_014611495.1 Limonius californicus | reverse complement strand
TGCAGCGCTGCCGGCAACCAATTAGCAACTGGTTGCGTTGCAGTTGAGTTGCCTTTTAGTAGGTGGAAACACGTGTATTTTAACATTAGCGCCGAGTCGCGTTGCTGTTGCGTTGCAATTGCGTTGCGGTCGCCGGTTGCTTTTGGTGGGAACACGGTCTAACACTTCCATTCTTCTAGGTGTAGTAATTTCCTTATTCTGGAATAGGTCGTCTATGACAGCCCTCAGCCTCTCCGAGCTCAGCGTGACTCTTTGCACTGCTCTGATTTTTTTGGTTACTATTTTATAACCACCGCCCCACGGGTTGTCATCTACTTCTCTACACAATTCCTTCTATTTCCTGTTTATGGATTCGTTGATGGCCTTCTTATATCGAAGCCTAGCATCCTTCCATCTTTGTTTGGCTTCATCTTTCTCCTGTTGGTCGGTTTGGCCATTCCTTTGTATCCTGGTGTTCTCTCTACGGAGTTTATAGCATATCTTCCTGAGCACGTTAATCCCCTCCGTCCACCAGTATACCGCCCTTCTCGGGTTTCCGCGGCCTCTCCTCTCCAGGAGGTTCCTACAGCACCCCTGCACGATATTGATAAAACGCTGTGGGTCTAGGTGTATGGCCCCTTCTAGTTGGATGGAAATCTCCCTCTTAAGGGCTTCCCTTCCAGCCTCTCCCAATCTCCATCGGGTGACTCCTCCTTCATGCTCCATCGGAGATTCCATCCGCTCGTTTATTTCAAACGTTATATTCTGGTGGAGGCTGAAGTTCTCTTCTTCGTGTACTCTCCACTTTGTAACCCTACCGGCCATTCCCCTGGAGCACAGGGTCACATCAATACATGAGGCTTGTTCATTGCTCACGAACGTGGGAGCGTTCCCCTCGTTGACCACAACGTAATCGTTCTGGATTACCCATTCAGCGATTTCATCACCTCTTCTATCGCTCCGGGGAGAGCCCCACATGGGGGACTTGGCGTTAACGTCCCCAGCGATTATCACCTGCTTTGTTGAGGTCCTGACACTTTCCTCCAACTTCCTCCACCGTTCCCGGAAGTCCTCAGCCGATATATTCGGTGAGAAGTACACGCTATATATTCTACAGTCCTCCGTCTCCATATACGCGAAGCCTTCTCCCCTTGCCATATCGTAGGCCTTAACTTTACTGTTTATGATTCTTATGCCTGCATCTGCCCTTGTATCCCTCCACCATGCCTCCTTGTGGACTTCAGCCTGGTTAGGTTCACTAGCCACTATGAGGTCCAGGTTCCTTTTCTTACCTATAGCCATTGCGACCTCATGAGCGTCACGGCTTCTCCCCATATTTACCTGCAACACCCTAATTGGCATTTACAGGACCTCTCTCCCGTTTTTTATTCCTCATCTCTCACCTCATCACTTGGGCTCGTTTCCGCACTCCTTTGCTATGTGCTCCAAACTCCCGCACGTATAACATTTCGCCTGCACCTTGCCTTCCTTCTTACAGCCACCAGCATAGTGGCCGAATTCGCCACATTTAAAGCATCGGGGTGGGGTGAGCATTTCGGTCACCCTACAGCTCGTCCACCCTATTTTGATTTTTCCTTTCTGAATAAGGACATTCGCCAGCGGGATAGGCAGGGACACTACCGCGTATTTTAGCCTGTTCCAATTCATTCTTGCCGACATTTTCATCGCAACCTGTTCGAGTTTAAACTCTTTTTTGAAGACCTCTTCCACTTCCTCTTTAGTCGTGGCTTCATCAATGTCCTTAATAAACACGGTCTTTCTCCCCTGGCTCCTCATC
This sequence comes from Limonius californicus, assembly GCA_014611495.1. Classification (NCBI taxonomy): domain Eukaryota; kingdom Metazoa; phylum Arthropoda; class Insecta; order Coleoptera; family Elateridae; genus Limonius; species Limonius californicus. Next base: position 11,780 of record JABXWE010073311.1, on the reverse strand, counting down.
TCGGTTTTTGCCCCTGTTTTCTCCTCAATGGCCTTTCTTAGGGTCCCTTCCTTGTCTGTATTCCCCGTCATGCGGAGCTTAATATGTCCCTGTCTGGTCTTTTCTAGAGCTGTGATCTTCACGCCATATTCCTCGATTCGGATGTCCCTTTTCATTTCGCGGACAATTTCCGCAAAGCTCCTCGTTTCGTTTTCCGCGGGCCTTATAATCATGGTTTCCTTGTCCCTTGCCCATCCTCTCCTGCACTTCTGTCTCCAGGATGATCCCTGATCCTCCAGCGCTGTTGCCCCTGATATTGTTGGGCCTCCTCTTTCTTTCATCATTCCATACAGAGTTACCTCAACCTGCTCCTTTCTGAAAACCTAACCTAACCTAACCCAACCTAACCTAACCTTTTTTTTTTTAATGGGGGGACGTAGGTGGCGCTTCCGCTAACCACACAAGTGGCCCCCCCGGAACAGAGCTAGTGTGTGGGACCACCCAAGGCATTTCTTCGCACACTAACTCCCCTGGCTTGACTGTATTTCTTTTGGGACTGGCCCTATAAGCCGAGAGCATAACACACATATATATGTAAACAATCTCTTGATCCGCCCCAACACAGTGCGACGGAGCAAGTACAGTTAATACACAGAATAAATATATAAATATAAACCTAACCTAACCTAACCCAACCTAACCTAACCTAACCTAACCTAATGTAACCTAACCTTTATTTTTCTTACTCATTCATACTACCGCCCCCCCCCGGAACCGATTTCGCATTACTTCAGGGGGGTGCCGGCATCCCTTACACACTAAACATTCATGCAGCAAGCACCCTAAACTTAACTAAGCGAAATGTGGTCGCCCCAGCTGAGACGCGATTGCCCAGCGGATTGACAGCATTTCACTGTGGCCTTGAGTGTCAATGCCTTCCCGCACTAGATCACCGAGGCCCCTTAACCTAACCTAAGCTAACCTAACCTAACCTACATTTATCGAGCCTATATTATTTCTATCGAATATTTATTAATTTAAGAAGCATGTGAATTTGGTATGGAGCAATCATTTCATTTATCAAGTGTCTATTATTTTTATCGAATATTTATTATTTTAACAAGCATGTAAGTTTTATATCGAGCATTCATTACATTTATCGATCGTCAAATTTTATCGAATATTTAGTTTCTTGTCATGCATTTGGATAAATTAACTGGAAAATGTAATATGCATTGGGAATAAAATATCGAGCATTTAATTTGTTCTCATACTTATATTGCGGACTGTGATTAAAATATGTGTTATTTATACGTACATCTCTAGTGAACAAAGTAAATAAATAAAGGATTTTACGGAAGCTGTTGAAACTGTTCACCATTATTTCTTAAACATAAAAGCACTTTTCTATTTAGATTTTCAGACACATTAACCAGAGTATCAAGGATAAGTTCATGTAACTTCTGTGAAATGGCATTTTTAAATGTTGTGGATTCTGTGGTTTATTACTAAAGATATTGTTTTTTGATAAGGATATAGAAAGAAGTCTTGGATAGTAGGAGCGGGTAAACTTGGTGGAAACAATTAACCGATCATCATCACATTCCTGCAAAAATTGTATGACGCGATTAGCGGTTTGTGTTGTGGCATTGTCCTACTGGAAGCAACCATTACTAATTTCATCATCATGAAGTTCATTGAAAAGTAGGGTTAAGATATTGTGAGGATAATAATCGGCGGGATAGACCGACCACCTCGATGCTTTGCCAAAATAGAAGATAAGTTGTATATCTTCAGGTTAGGTGAGCAGGAAATATCTGCTGTTTGAAATTTATGCCCAGTAAATCTTTTAATTGAAAATTCTTGCACACTCTGTTTAGCAACACCGCACAATTTCCACTTTACTGTTTAGTATAGCAATACTTGCGCCATGCCACACGCCCTTGCTACCTCTAACTGACTTTCTGGGGTACAGGTCAGAGCCCTCTAGTGTCATATTTGTGAAATATACTCATTGGCCGGTCTATCCCGATGGTCGATCTATCCTGGAAGTACCCTATATCTATTATTAGTTTATTAGTAACGGTATTATATGCTAATACCGGTATCAGCAGAGAACACATTCCCAATTTAATAAGAAATCTTCGAGATTATAACTATAACTGTTAGAACATAAAGGAATAGTGTAAGATTTGTAGTAAAAGTGTTCAGTGAAGCTTCATTTAATTTTCTTTTGGGAATTGGTTTATAGTGATTTTGTATATTCTTGTTTAGCTTTGAATCCTCCTCGAGGTTAACACTAAATAATATATAAATCATTTCAAAAAAGTTTTGAGTTTTTTAGCCCCAGCGTAAAATGCATTTATTTATATGAAAATCCATATGTGTTTTGCAGACTTGCCCAATCCTCAAGTATTATTTAGCGGTAATACATAATCTTATATCATAAATATTTCCTACATTTCTGTTGCTATTTGTTACCTGTTTATTGTTGCAAATAAAAACGTTTGAAGTTGAAAATAACCTCATAAAATTCTAGAGGGTTGTGAGTAAGGGTTATATCATATTATTTCGAATTGAGAGCTAAAAGGCATAGGAAACCGAGTGGTCGAAATATCGACTACGGATTTGAATTATAGCCAACTTGAGGACGGTTGTCTAAAGTGGCTCAGAAGTAACCGACTCCGCCAAATACCTATTATTCAATAAAATGCGAAAAATAAATCACTATAATATCCTCTCATAAAACCATATTGCTGGGACTTCAAAACCACATGCAAGCATTTTTATCTTTCATAAAAAGATAAGTACTTCTCATATATTAGAGGTTTAGTGCTTATCTCGTGTTATCACGAAGAAGCACGTTTTTACCTTCTTGATTAAATTTATAATTCCACCTTATGCTTGATTTTATTCGAAATTAGGGAACTGCAAGAGTGCAAGTACATTGAGGGATTTGCGAAGCAATGTCTCTGACGGCTGTGCTAGTGCACACGTAAAACAAATTCCGAAGCAACGTTCTATTCAGGAAACATCTCTGGGTGCACTAGGATAAATGCATCTCATTTCGTAACCATTTTGCATACTTTTTGTGAAGCACAGCAGCTGCAGATATTCTTGATTTTGAAGCTCTTTAACTCGCGTTATATCTACTCTGACATTACTGCCTTACTTTATGTCAAGCTTTAAATATTTATTACCGGAACTGCCCAAACCAAAATTTATTTTATTTATTTTTATATAAAACACAAAACTGAAGGTATTTCAATATCTCATTTTTGCGTGTATTCGTAATGTATAAAGGTAAAAGAAGGAAATACAATAAAGCGTAATCACGAAGTTGCTTCATCACAATTTTCGCGGCAAAAGCAACTTTTTGCAATTCTAGCCAATTTTGTTTTAACACTAAAGCAAATGCAAACAAAAGAGAAAAAGTTCCTAACATAATTATTTTATGTTTAAATCCTTTGTTAAATATAAATACGGTTAAATCTACTGTCCATTTATTTATTCCGTATTTAATTATTTGGTACATTTCATATGTTTTTTGTAGTTTTAACATGCTGTCACACACAAATATTAGCCTATCAACATGTATTGACATATCCATATGTATTCATACGACGCACATAATACTAACAATTATTGTAATTTTGCATTTCAAGTAAAAGTAAAAAAGAAATAGAGTAAAATCATTTTAAATAGAGACCTCAAACCTGGCTTTTTACGATTCTGATTTACCAAAACTTTGAGACTTCAATTACTGTTGTGTGTCTACCGCTTTTATGGCTGTATAAAAAGGGGATAAAATGGAAAGATCATCAATATAAGCTATTCAGCTAAACCACAAGAAAACTTACTGAACTTCTGTGGAAATTTTCTTTACACTGGCCTCCTTGAATATGTATTCAATAACTGCTTATTTATTGCTATTGATTTTATATTATAGAGGTGGTTTTTAATAACAAGTTGAAAGCTCAGTATTATGTTTGATTGATAAGCAAATCCGTTTAGCTTCGTGAAGTCCGTTATGTTTACAAGAACTGCATTATAAGCATATTCTTGTAAGTCAGATTAGCTAGATCACATAAAATAGACAGACAATAGAGAATCGTCTAGAGACCTATTTTGTGAGCCTGCAAATCACCGAGGTTCGGAAAACCTTCTGCTAGATTTTATAAGTGTTAGGTTTGTATATACTAAAGCAGGGTTCGGGCCACTTTAGTATCCAGTTAGTGGCAAGTAGGAAACCTCTAAGAAAAGGGTTTTTAGTAAGCTTAGTTGTGATAACAACGACGCTATCTTAACCGTTCATTTGATAATATTGAATACGCTCCTGCCAAAAGGGCATTGGCGCCGGGGTGGCAAGGCACCAGGTATATACCCGTCATATATCGTGCCCACTGGCGTGGTAGCAGTCACTACCCTTCCGGTGAGCACCTGCGAGCTATTGGGGTTGTGGTAGGTTCTAGTATACCACGTCAGAGATTCACTGTTATACAATAATTTATGCGATTAGTAAAACCAATAAAAAGAACCAAAGGAATCAAAATGTGACAGCCGACAATTGGCTCTCGAAGCAAACCCATGTAAAACATTCAATTATTTGCTAATTTAAATAAATAGCTTCCTATTAAGTCACCACTTCATGTTATATTATTCAATATCATAGTGTTTCATTTAAATAAAAAACGATAAAAGTAAAATTCATGCACATGCACGAAGTGGAATAATGGTATTGCGAAGTACATACACGACCGAGGGATCAACTGGACCAAGCTGAAGGAAAACGCTGGTAAACGTGGTCTGAAAAAAATTTCTGAAGAACATTCCTCCAAACCACATCGCTGTACAAGAAATTCAGGATTAAGTAAGTAAGTAAAAGCAAAGGTTTTCGATTAATTTAGCGAGAATTGGGGAAGAAAAGTGATATACAAAATGTACCACATCCCTGACAGTTTGACAAGTCTTCGACTTTCCTACTTAAGGGTCGGTAATAATAATAAAATTACCCGTATGAACAAAATATTAGTAGTGAAATCGACTGCTGCAACGAGCCTATAAGGTTTTTTTATCTACGGTTCCATGTTGCTCTAGTATTTTTGTATACTCACTATTACTTACTTCTTTCGAAATTTTATACAAAATAGCCGATATTTTGTAGATTTCGAGAAAGCATTTGACAGAATCCCGTCTTACGGGAAAGGAGATTTATCGAGAACATGTACGCCGAAAACAATGTCATCTATCTAAAACCCATACAAGGTGACGCTAGCGTAAGATAGGGAGATTTCCTTAGTCTCTTAATGTTCAACATGATGATGGACAACATGCAGAACAATTAAATTCAAACTTACTTATTACATGCATGGCTGATTAATTCAGTGATCCCAAAAGACAGGGCTCAATAGTAATTTTGCTATATAAGGAAGGAGATCATACTCGATTTCAGAATTATTAACCAACAAGTTTACTCTCAAAGCTATATACAGTAATGACGGAATATAAAAAAAACAATTATCCACGAAGCTATATAAATAGCAATCGGAGATAAATCAGCATTCACAAAAAAATACCAAATAGATGGTACAATGATATTAACAAAATAGCTGCGCTAAACTGCATAAGGGAAGTGTAGAATCGAAAGAAATGGAAATATATGGAGGAGTCCCTCGTCTAGTAATGGTCAGAGATATCTGAGAAGAAAAAGGAGAGAAACGAATGAAGGATATATAATGATAATGTCCGCTCACTCGCTCGTGTCCATTTGTTCGACACAGTTTGTCCTCCTGTCTGTTCGCGGGTGTCGACAACTGTGTGCTCTCCAAGCCGATTGGATCTATAGGAATTTAGCCTAACATTCTGTTGTTAATTCTTAAAATCGCTCAGTTCATATCTAGATTCTGCTTCCGGTACCAAACTTTGTCAAAAAGTTTATTAAAAAACAGAAATTTAAAAAAATCCTCCGTGTTTTAAAATTGGGACAGCCGTTTCTATGATATCCATGACCACATACACATAGATAAACAGTTTGTTAGCCCTAGCGAACATTGATCCCATTGAGCAATCGGGAATCAAGCAATCGGTGGTGAGCAAATAGTGGCGAGCAAGTGGTGGCGATCGAACGACCCAGAACCAAAACGAGAAGTGCTGAGTTGAAAATAATATGTTTGCTAATGATGTAGTGTTAATCGCTGCAGGAGAATCACAAAAACAACGACTACAACGCAGGCTTGTAATAAATATAACTTGTAGTCACTGGCGGCTTCAGACAATAGAAACAGGGGGGCCAGGGGCCAAAAACAACGTAATTTTTTTATATTTATGTAGTGGGTTCTAATTAGTGTTGGGTAAGATACTTTTTATTTGTATCTAGATCCAGATACAGGTACTTTTAAAAAAATTTATCTAGTTACAGATACAAGATATATTTTACTAAGTGGATCTAGATACAGATACAAGATACTTTAAAATGTATCTAGATCCTTCTCAGATACCAATTAGATACCTACTTTAAAAAATTACACTTCCAGAAATGGAAGACCGCATAAACCATGATAGTATTATTCTTCTATTTATATTGAGGCAACTTTAAGTTTTGTCAAGACAAGCCTATCGCTCGGTTATGAGATTTACTTGGAAATTTTCAATATCGAAAACAGCAAGAGCAGTTATTGTAATTTGTATTGCCACAATGGGTAAATGTATACCTACTTAGAACCTTAAGCCTTTTACAGTTCTTATCCCTTGAAAATGGGGATATTTGAATATTTTTTACCATTACCTATCTTAAGACGTATTTGGGGTTTTCTGCTAAAAGTAAACGCTAAAATTTAAATGTCCTAAATTTTAAATTGAAGAAATGTTTTAATGAAATTCGAAAACTACGTAAAATAAATTATAATTCTTGAATGTATTTAGGATCTTTTATTGTTTAATAAAAAAAGATACGGTTTAATAGGATCTAGATACAGATACAAGATATAATTTTATAAACGTATCTAGATACAGATAGTAGATATTTGAACGGTATCTAGATCCAGTATCTACATACATGTATCTAGATACACACTGGTTCTAATATTTATTTATAGTTATTATTTCTATTACAATAAGGTTTACTCAGAATCCACTGATGCATTGACCTATTAGTGTTTTAAAACTTGCAGGGCTAGCAGCTAGAGTCCAATCAGCGTCTTTAGATTTCCGGACCACTACTCTATCGTTTATGCACGTAATAAACATTTTCACTTTAATAAATTATAACAAAAAACGACAACAGTAATTTAACACACTAAAAACAACAAAACAGACCAACAACGAGGAAACAGTAATAAGATAATGAAATAATTGTGCTATTTATGTATAAACACGGTGACTGGGCCAGGCCAAACATTGGGTTTACTGACTTTTAGCAAAAGTACCCTTTTGTGCATTTTTGAATACCGAATAAGACTGTTTTGTCGAAAATAAGAAAAACAGAATAATGTAACAGATATTGCAGAATACAGTTCCTAACCCTCCCACTGGAGATACCCCTGGTACACTTATTAACACTTTGACTGCCGTGTTTATCCAGTTGCATATTATAAGCTCTATAGATACTTTGCGGAACCACTTGACGCTTCTTCTTGGGGAAGTAGAATATGAAGACAGTTGATCCCATAACGCGTAGATCAATAAAGGCTTTAGCAGTGTTATAACCATAGGTTTCTTTCTAGGGGGTACTTCTATCACCTCATCAGTGTGGTGCGTTATTAACATAAGCACATTCCGTTATCTACATCCTTTTCTCTGTCAATTATTTCTCCTTTCTGAAATTTTGCAGATAGTACATCTTTTGGTATTCCTTTTCTGTTTTTCCTCAAGGTTCCCACTAAATGAGTTTTACGATCTTTTAATTTTTGAGCTAACTCTAGACTGGTATACCAGTTATCGGTATAGAGTATTGCACGTTTATCCAAATACTCAGATATCAGTTCGAAAACAATTCTGGTAGCGACCGACATACCATCAACCTTTGCTGTTCCGCAGTAAAGTTAAGAATGATAGGTATATCCTACATTAAGGTATCATTTAAACAGTTTAATTCCAAATCTATGCCGTTTTCCTTTGACGTATTGACGAAATTTTAATCGTCCGCGGAATGACATCATCGTTTCATCAATACAAATGGTTTCGTTTGGTAATATGACTATTTTAAATTCAGTATTTAGTAAATCAACAATAGACTGGATTTTGTACAATCTGTTGCCTGTCGGCCCCAGTTCGTTATCAGAGAAATGCCATGGGTATAGAAAGATCTCAAATCTGTTACGTGAAATGAAAGTTGATGCTTTTGACCAATATGAAACGGATTTACGCCAATAATCAGAAAGTTTAGGTTTCCTATCCAATCCTATCCAGATTAAAATTCCCAGAAAGCGATAGATTTCTTTTCTGTTGGTAGAATACCACTTGTTCAAACGTGAGTATAGCCCAATAAATTTGTCACATATACCTTTACTATTATTTGTACAGCGTAGATGTTGGTTTGATTGTCGATCATATCAATAATCGCATTGTCAATAAACAATTTTTAGTAGGCAAGTTTATTTACATTTTTTATATTTATTTCATCTTGGGTAGTGTCACATCCCCCTTCGAAATTAAAATCTGGAGAGTTACCAATAACTACATCTCACTCTTGTCTTTCATAGTCAGCTGTGGCGATAATGAAGAATTATCATCACTTTCCGCTTCGCTATCATGCATAGGTTCTGCTATTGGCAACAATAGGAACCTTATTTTAGAACAACCTGCTGCAGGTGTTTCTAAAATAATGCTCCATGAATATAATTGTTATAAATGACGATATTACCTTATACGTACTTGTATTAATTTTCGTTTTTTTTTGTCGGAGAAGAACTGCCTGTATCACTATTTTAATTATCAGTACTTTTTTCCGAAGCTCTGTTCATGATATACTCCGAATGGTCGTCAGAATTACTATTATACGATTCTTCATCGCTCATATCTAACTTATCATAAAACCGTTGCAGGCTCTCTTGTTCTATTTCATAAGAACCCATTTTGCAAATAACATCAGAAGCTATACGTATACACGTAGAAAATAACCGCTAACTACACTTTTCTTAACACCACAAAGAGTACAAAGAAATGATCATCTAACCGGAATAGATGTATAACAAACAATGTGTCTAGTCACCTGCACATACTCGTGCATTACGGCGGATACATACGGCACTAGGAAAATTATCATTTCCATGCCGCATGTATATTTTTGGCACAAGGGCTAAAAAGGGCAAAAAGATACTTATTGCAATAGTTTCATGATTTTCTGCCTACCAGGACATTTTTTTCAAATTTATATAATAATATAATAGCGTGGCGGCAGGGGTCGTTTTCGTTTTGTCTAGTTTTCAACCGCGAGGAGTAAGGTATGCACATAAAAGTTTAAATGATTGGTCCAACTATTACCACAATTATATGCAGGAAAGTGGTCAGACTAATCTTACTTTAGAATGCTGTAACTCCATAACGAAGCATTTTCAGATTAAGGTTTATATGAACGATTTTTCTTGTTTTGTTGTGGACCACTCTGTAAGCAGAGACACGAGGTGATACGCAAAAATCTAACAAATAATGGAGACAACAGTAAGCAGCGAAGATTTAAGAATTTCCTGTCAAGTACTACTAAGAAACGAAGGGGTCAAATGGCATGACCATATCTCCAGAAGGAAAGAGACAAGAAGAAAAAGAGTTCACAGCAAAGAGATTTCAGAGAAAACCAGTAAGAAGGTGAAGGGAATAATTTTAATTTAAAAGGAGTAGATAATAGTTTATGCACAAGGAAGAAGAAGTCTATTGCTATAGTATCTGTCTGTACCGTGTCGTGAGTTTTTTGGACGGCTTGACTGAAATAGCAAAAGCTGTCAACATATTCCCGCTAGTTGTGAGTGATGCAACTTAGGTGTTTGTGTACAACTCTGAGATAAATCCACAATGAGAAAACAGTGGGTTCGACATTCTCAAAAATGGAAAAAATAATCATATCAAGACACAATATCAACATAATCACTCTTTCGATAAAAAGGAACCATTTTTCTCCAAACAGTGAAGTGAATATTCTACTTGGAAATGTATGCTAGCAACAGCTAGATCTGTATCATGACAATATTACAATTTTGGTAAAAATATTATAGTGGTTTAATACTCATCATATTCACCATATCTTGCAGCCTAGGACTTCTTCTTGTTCCCGAAGTTAAAATCGTTGATAAGATGGGTTAATTTGGGGGCGTAGGAGCTATTAAAGAAATTGCGACAACATCTTTAAATAGTATACAGTATATATCAAATCGAATTTGCAGAACTGCATGGACGGAAACAGAAGTCACAGGTGTATGTAGGTTGAAATGGACATTGAATCATGTAATTTAACAAACAATTCTTATACAAATTGATTCCCTGTACTTTATTTCTGGGTGTCGTACAGCTATCTCCGGGCTGCCACAGTTTATTAACTTTATTAGAAGCGATATCATATTTTTGCAATCAAGTATTGAGAAGATATTGATTATTTAGAACATTATTAAAAGTTACATGCGTAATAGGGAAATCACAATCTATTAAAGTCACAAGCTATTTATAGGAAACTTTTGATTGGGTTTTCTCTACTAATTAAAAACTTTTAAAACATATTTATATTTATTAAAATGTGTAGTTCATTAACGTACTATGAAGCAAACTAATCATATTATGCTTTACTGCTATGCTTGCGTTGCCTTAAATGAAGAGCAGTATCTACAGGAATTGTGTTGTTATCTATCTATACGTTATTAATATTAAGACGGATTTTAAACTAGACATCATTTTGTTAGATTTATGGAACTAGCAGATTCGTGCGCGTCTAAGTGTGCAATATATTCGCATGGAGAACATTTTATGGAAACATAAAGTCTGTTTACGTACGCCACCGCGCCAGAAGCGGGCTTACACGCTGGGAGTGTTTTCCTATACACATTTTATTAAATATACTTAACGCCAAACTTATAGGAAAGCGGGAAAAAGATATCGCCATGAACGTGGGGAAAAACGGCAGCGAAATACATACACAAATATGCGTGCACAGTAAGCTCATTTATGGCACAAAATATGTCTCGAGGTTCCGCTTTTTGATATTATTATAAACCTGCTGTATAGTACATCTTGTTTGCGTTAGATACTTACGATTTTAATATTAATTAACATGGCTGGGTGTGGACTATTATAAACTTCCTATCTCGTAAAACAACTATAACTGTCTTGTTTCCGTGTTTATAGTAAAACGAAGTCTCGCCATATTCTGAATTATGTTTCCGAATTACCTACTTTCCTTATTACAATGTTAGTAACTGGAAATTCGCCAAAATTTATAAACTGGAACTCAAACATTTTTACACCATTGTTGTGCCGCCGAAAACGGAATAATTAAAACAGATTAAATTTACCAATTACAACATTTTTTTTGTTTCAAGAAAGTGTTTCGCGTAAAACTGACCGAATGGTGTAAGTGGTTTACAAAGTTTGACATTCCTTGTTTTATTATCATTTATTTAAATCAACTTATATCGCACGTTTAAAGAGCAATACTTTTGCTGTCGGGCATAAATAATAAACGTTATATCTTTCATTTTACATGTTTATAGGCACCCTTTAAATAATTTTAACAGAATCCAGTTATAATTATAAGTTATAATTAGAGCTAGGATAGTTAGGCAAAATAAAGTCTCGAAAAAGGCAGGCAAAAAGGAAAAAAA
>JABXWE010073300.1:0-14827 GCA_014611495.1 Limonius californicus | reverse complement strand
TTATTTCTTCATCTCGAGGCATATCTAAAACAACCCGAGCACGATGCGGTCTTGCGTTGTCGTCAAGAGAAACAAAATATTCCCGTCCAACAGGGTTGTGACGATTCAGAACATGATCCATAATGATCTCTTGGGTATAACGTTGGCCCGTCAGTGTACCATCAAAAATATGGAGGTCAGGACGCCACCCTAAAGAAATTCCAGCCCATACCATAAGACCACCATCATCAAAGGCAACGGCTAGGTTGGTATACTGAGGTGAGCTACGATGTCCGGCACTACGATATACTCTTTGACGCTTGCTATCATTGCTGAGACAATATCTGGACTCGTCCGAAAGCAGTATTTCAGTCCTACCTCAAACAATCGATTTCTCACGGGTTGGTCGGACACTCGATTTCCTGTGGCATTCTGGAACACTTGCTGCAGCTGTCGAGTAGTTGAAATGGGGTGCATTCTTGCATTACTTACCAGAAGTTGATCCTCACGGGGTGTTGTGATGCGAAAAGATCAACTTCCAGTCGTACCTGTTTCTATAATGCGCGAAAGGGCACACTCTGCGTGGTTCCTAACATATCAGCAACGTCGACCTGGCGATCTCCTCTTTAGTGCATAGCAAGGGCTAAATTTCGTTGTTCTGTTGTTAAATGGTTTCTCTGCATTGTTGTTTATTATTAAGAACACATATGTAACACACCAAGAAAACAACAATGGACAAAAAAATCTTAAGAAGACAGGAAAGATTATTCAATCAAACACACAAACTCGACTTGACAGTAATACGGTTAAACAATTGCAACTGGAGTCGATTGTTTTTTGTTTTTAACATCAAACATTGCCGCTTGCTCTCATTATCAATAATAGACGACCATTAGACGCTGTTCATTTTTGAGTAGTTTATTATATTACAAATTAAATTTATCTCGGATAAAATATAACTTCAACTAAATAGCAACACAAAACCTATCAAAATCGAAAGAAATATAAGTTAGAGTGACGCTCCTGTTCACACTAGCCCGTGATGATGTATTCAAACAAGTAGATTGGCCAGATAAAGGGATACTAATAAATGGGATAAAACGCAATCGTCTCGATACGTAGATGATAATGCTCTAATTAGTGTCTGCAAAAAGAAGATTTGGAAATCAGCTAAAATTAGACTACGTATAAACATCGTAAAAGTGAAAGTCATCTGTAAAGAAGACTCGTATCGTCATCAGAAACCAACTGATCGACAAATTTCTCAAATTATATCTACCTAGGTACACTATCACAGGAAAGAGAAAATCGTACATTGGATACAAACAGAAGGAAACTATTGAGTTGGGCAGCTTTTGGAAGATTTAAAAATACCCTAAGGGACAAAAATATACCAATACATCTCCGTACTCGTCTGTTCGATCAGTCTGACCTGCGAGTGCTGACATACCTAGCCCAAACCTAGACGATTACAAATAAATCAATGGAACTGCTTCGAATAACGCAGAGGATTGTAGAAAACCAAATGATAGGAATATATCTAACAGAACAAAAGAGAAATTAATACATGAGGTACAAAGAAAATAAAATATGTGGGTGAGTCAGTAACCGAAGTCAAGTGGTATTTTGCCATGTAACTAGATGTAAGGATGAGAAATGGAGAATGATAATATTTTACTGAACGCCATACCAAGAAAACGACCAGACAACGACCACCTAAATGGTGGACAGACGATATAAAATATACTGTCGTGGACGAAGGAGGCGCAGAATAGAGACAATTGGAAGCAGGCGAGGGAGCCGTATAAGGGCTACGAAAAAAAATGTAGCTTCGATGACGTGGAATTAAAATATTCAAAAACTTTTTGAGATATAGGAAGTTAAATCGCACATATTTTTACACATTGAATTGGCAGTTTCCAAATTTTATTTTAAATATCTTCCCTTTTTACGTGTTTCTCTAACGGAGGTTATATTATTTATTCCATTGCAAGCTTTACTGGCGATTATAGCGTGTAATTATGAACATTTTTAATAACTGACAAATCAACCAAATAAATTAACACATTTACAGTAAACCATTTGTTATAAGAAAATCTTTCATAGGTAAAACATAACAAGCGCTTATTAATGTGTTAATTGTAGAAGCAAGAGTAAAGAGCTAGTCTCGAAAAACAGTATCTTGTAGCAATTTTCTGTAGATGTGATTTACATGGGTTACAGTTACACTCTGGTTTCCGACGTTTGCTCTGCGTTTCTGGTAGCTTTTCTGTAAGACAAAACAATGTAAGTAAACTTTCCGTTAGCAAAATAAACATTTAAGTACAAATAGCCGGATAAAAATGCTATTCGATTTTTCCAATAATTTTTAAACCTTTCAAAAATTATCAGCCGTTTTTAAGAGCTGAAAATAGAATGTTTAATTCTATAATATTTGTTATTAGATTCTATTTGGCCCAAATACTAGACGATCAAATTGTTGCGCCTCCTTAAAACCTTCTGTGTTTTGGTATTCGCAAACACCGAAGCTATATTTGCTTGATTATTTAAAGCCAGTTCCACAATAGATTAGAAGGAGTCAGCGAATGGTATACTTTTTTGTTTTTTACAGTGAAATATAAGAACATACCAGTAAGTTGTTATAATAACTTTCACTGCTTCTGTGGAATAGATTGAAATTTTCTTTGTGTGATTTATCTTCCTGAGACAAGCTTTTCTCCTATGCTTATGTTGCACGTTTAAAGTGCCACATACATGGGGACCTACAACTTAACGTGTGTTTCGAACCACAAGAAGTGCAAACACTTCTACTCCGTAGGAGATTTACTAGACAGATTACCTTGCTGTTTCGCCATGCCTTGGGAGGGAGAACGGCTGTTAAAGCGTGGCAGTCTAATGGATATAAATGTAAAATTTCATGTTGCTTTGCATTTCGCACGCCGTGTGTATAAAACGATATGGAAATAGATATATGTTGTCGAAACGGGATGAATTTCAAGATTTATAATGTTATGTTGTTCTTAATTATTTACAGCCATTTGGTACGGTTTAAGTTTGCTTAAAGACCCATAGAAAATTAAATTGTGTGTTAAATACAGCACTATTACAGCTTTTGTATTAACTTTAAGATGCATTTGTGGTTGGTATCTAATGTACCACCAAATTTGTCTTAAATCAATTATGTTTTCTATAAAACATTAGAACTTTAATCTAAGCAGAATTCCGGTTTCCGTTTAAGTAACGAAGAACTGCGGCAAATTATACTTCTGCGAATTCTGTGCTGATCACAACGCAACAATTACAGAACGTAATTGATGTTAGTTATCCGACTTACTTGCGTGCTTATGTAAGCAGAAAAAATGAAATATGTATGTACTTATTTAATTATTTAATGGAATGATAGCATACTGGATAAAACATGTATGTATTAATGCGTTATTTAGGCAATAAACATAGATCAAATTGGCCTTGGATATAGGCTGTTCAACTACCGTGTTATTAATTTTTGAATGGTAATGTACCGGATAAGTTATCAAAATATAGCTTCCTTCGTTGTAGTATGTAGAAGCAAAACGTGCAAACCGTACGTTTGTAATATGCGTATACCAGCTAACCTTCAAAAACATTCAACTTAGAAGCCAACGCGTGAGATAAAGAAGGAATACGCAAATATTAAGAAGTAGAAGGAACACATATAATATGCTCCTAGATAGTTTTACTTGAGATATTATTTCTTTGTTACATGCATTAGTTGACTATCACGTCCCTGTCTTATAATTCACTTGTAAATTATAGAATTTAGAGCAGGAAGTGATTTTACATTACTTTGACGTATTATTTATCAGATTTTATAAAAACTACTAACGGCAAAATCATAAAATATACTATATCCTTTTAAGGGTCACGTTACCATTATTTGATGAGTGGTTAAAACTTAAATAAATATTAAAATCAAAATGTTAAATGGAAAGGTATGTAAAGAAAATGGGAACAGTACGATTCGAAGCGTACCATTCGCCGACTGAAACTTCACTGAACCATTCGTGGCAAAGGAATCGTCGCGGCACGATACGCCGCGTCACGATACGCCGCGTCACGATACGCCGCGTCACGATTCTCCGCGTCACGATTCTCCGTGTTACCATTTGCCGCGTAACTTTCCGCCGCGGCACAATTTGACATGTCACTAGTCGCCTTGACGCGATTTGCCGCATCACGATTCGCGGCGTTATGATTCGCCGCATCACGATTCACGTCTTAATGATTCGCCCCGTCACTATTCGCCGCGTCACAATTCAGCTTGGCACGATTTGACGTGTCACGCGTCATTACCCGCCGCGTCACTAGTCGCCTTGACACGCTTCGACGCGTCATTACCCGCCGCGTCACGATCGCAGCAGCACAATTTGACGTGCCACTAGTCGCCTTGACACGAATAGCCGCGTCATGATTCGCACGTCACGATTCGCCTCGTCACTATTCGCCACGTCACGATTCGCCGCGTCACTATTCGCTGCGTCACGATTCACCGCGACACTATAGAATGGAATAGTGTAGTTGTTGTAGCAAAATAAAAATGTTTACTTTTGCTTTGATATTGATACTAGCACACCTTAACTTTTTATTTTTACAAAATATGACGACTTGTTTCTGTGTATTACACATAATTCTCAATAATTTCCTAGAGATCTGCTGTTGTGATGAGTAAACATGTTCTGACCGCTATGGTCACTCATAAAATGAGCGAAATATTCTCGCTGGGCTTTATTATACTTCTAATAGTAATCTCTGTACAAGTTGGTTTATATTATAAGAACAAAGCAGATATGGTCTTGATTTTAGAATTTCACTAGAGCTAGATCGTGGAAGCAATGCGACATCCCTAAATTTATAACTCATATTATATAAAATGTACCAAGAAACATACAAGTTGTATATGAAAATCTAAAACATCAGTGGTCTTCCAGTTAGCGTTGATTACTGGAATATAGATGGAGATACTTAGACACCTTGGTAAAATGTGGAGTTTGATCTATCACCTACCGTAGATGCTATACGGTTTATTAAATATAAATTGAATAATAAAATTGCTATAAGCTGGGTAGCGTAAAATTAAACGAGCCGAATAAAGGATTAACTATGATTTGACGAAAGAAACTAACTGCTAATCCTTATTTTAAACTGTTATTGTTGTACGTAACATATACAATACGATCAAACGGAATTATAATTAAATATGGCTTTAAAGAAATCAAGCCACGTTTGTTCTTATTTCTGAATTTGTATCTGACACTTGTACCAGAACTGTCAAACGATTGTTAATTAAATTCATCAGGGCGACACCATCTCGCCAAAGCTTTTCAATACCGTTCTTCAATACATTTGCAAACAAGCAGACTCGGACGACCTGGGAGTAAACATAAATCGCGAGCGACTGAATCACTTGAGATTTGCTGATGACCTGGTTCTCATAGCCGATCGACTAGATGATGCTACCAAAATGTTAAAAGATCTGAACAAATTGTTACAGAAAGTAAGACTCAAAATAAATTTCTCCAAAACCCAAATAATTACAGATCTCGTGCTCAGCGAGGGCATATGCATAGATGGTACCAGAGTGGAAGAAATACTTCTTTCAAATACCTTGGACATGAGATTTCCATCGGCAAAAAAAATCAAACCGACAAAATCATTCGCAGAATAGGCCTTGCATGGGCTGCCTACGGAAATCTCAAATATGTGTTTAGGGCAGACCTGCCAAATTGTCTGAAAAGAAAGGTTTACAACGAGTGTGTCCTCCCAGTCCTTACCTAAAGCGTGGAAACTCTAACATTGACTAATCGGACAACTAAGAAAATACGGGTTACACAACCAGCGATGGAACCATCGATGCTAGGAAGAACAAGAGTTATAGATGACGTGGAGAGAATAGCTATACTGAAATGGAACTGGGCGGGACGCATTGCAAGAACTACCGACGACAGATGGACAAGAAGAATCCTTGAACGGAGGCCCAGATCGGAAGCTTTTAGGAACAGAGGACGTCCCCCCCACAAGATCGACCGACGACTTAAAAAAGCATTAATACCAACTGGATGCAGATAGCACAAAACCGAACACAGTGGAAGCTTTTAAGGGAGGCTTACGTCCAGCAGTGGACCTTGATAAGCTGAATGATGATGATAATCGGCCTACTATTCTAATAATAGGCAACTCACAAAACACGTCACAAAATACTGCAATGTTTAAATTTTAATTAACGGTATTATAAATCTGAGATGCCTGCGTGTTATGTTTAGTATTTTATTATACTCAACTTTTAAATAAAGTGAATGTAAACTGAAACATCAAAGCCTTATTTATAAATATTTAAGTTTAAGTATTTCAATATCATAAAATAGTAAGCAAATCAATTTATTAAATTTGAAGTAAACTAACTGTCAACTATGTCAAACATGCATTTATGATTCTTAACACAGTTTATAAAGATGTAATTTAGGCAGTATCTTCCGATATATATGTCGGGTTGCCTATTTTTCGAATGTTAGGTTCGTAATCTCCGTGAATCATTCTGTATATAAAATTTGTGTTATTACTGCGGTTGCTGTAGTTTCGGCCATACGCTTCCAATAGTATTGTGTTATCATAACTGTTGCGTTTGTATATGTTGCAAAATCTCTTTCAATTGTTAATCTTTTGGTACAATCCATAGATACAGTTAATAAATTTTAAAGAAATTTAGAGACATTGATTAATCTATTACTTAAAATTTTATTTTTAATCCCACACATTGCTCATATAGGAACATCGCATGTTATAGGTCATCTAGCTACTTTTCTGAAACCATAGGAAACTTTTTTTGATAAATAGGTATCCCTAAATACATCTATTTTAAATATAGAGGCAAACTCGTGACAAATAAATAAACGACGCCTGAAACTAATGAGTCCTAATTTTAGTTGGGAATGTCTCTGGTCTTGCAATGTCAATACAGACATCTATATAATTACGTTTATTAATATTAGATGTAGTTTTGCGCTGGTTCCCAGTTCATTAACTAATCAGTAACTCGTACACCCAATGTTAGTTCAATAAATCGTTGTGTGGGCAGCAACATTATTCTGTCCTGATTTTCCTGAAGTGCCAGTAAAACTTTAAAAATAAACTTTGCTACGTTGATTTATATATACTTACCTTACACATTAGTTTTAGAAACTAGAATTCGGTCGTCGTTTATTTATGTTTCTATTTCTGGAAATGAAGTAAAGGATATAGAAGAAGATCAAAAGGTAACTTTATGAAAGCGACTTTCGCATTCTATCTATAGGTTGGTACATTTCAAAAACCTGGAAAGGAATATAATTTTCAGACACTGGTACGTACAAACGTATATTTAGAACATGTTCGTATAGCTTACTCTGATGTTAATAAATGGAGATATATATTACTTGTAAATAAAATACCAAGAAGGGCCCAGTATATGTATTTATTATCGTAGCAGAACAAAATAAGATATTCTGTAGTTTTGCCATGTATTGATATTTACATGGTAAAATGTTGCGCAACCGAACAAGCATTGCTCGCAGAATCGTGGAAAATGCAGTTAAAACATCATCCTCTGCAGAAATGGAAACCACATTATTGTCTTCTTGAAGTTCTATTTCGTCAGTTTCTCACAAAATATTTATTTGTGACTAGTATCTTCTTCTTCTTCTCTTCTTTAGCCCTCAGTTCGCCCAGTATTGAGCGTAGGCTTCCCTCAAGTCTTTCTAGGTATCACGATTTTGTGCCACTTTTATCCATGGTACCCCTGCCATTTTTTATGGTCGGCTCCATGTCAGATGATGATGATGATGATCATACCATCTCATTATTGGCCTGCCTGGGTGTCTTTTTCCTGTCCATAGTCTCCATTGGATAATTTTAACGTTCCATCTGTTGTCTTTTGTTGGTGCTGTATGTACTGCATATTCCCATTTCAAATTTGTCAGTCTTACTATACCGGCGATTTTAGTTCTATGCCTTATCCACTCATTTCCCTTTTTTCTCGTAGTGTGATGCATATCATTGCTCTCTCCATTGATCTCTGAGTGACCAATTTTGTTTTTATTTAGTTTGCCAAAGTCCATGTCTGCGCGCCATAGGTCAATACAGGAAGTATACATTGGCCATTAGTATATTGTAGTATAATGGGACACTATAACATAAAAGAAAATTATGACAAACCTAGTAATTGGGGAAAATATAAAAATCGGGAACGAAACCCTAGAAGTTAGAAAATATAAGTATTTGGGACACGAAATAAGAATTGCCAGAGACTACCAAACTCGGGAATTACAAAGATGAATAAGCTTGGGAGGGGTACCATATGGCATATAAAGAGACGTGTTCAACAGCGACATACCGATTACTCTCAAAATAAAAGTATACACACGTAAGCACACTAACGAAAAGGACGGTGGCCAAACTAAGAATTACGCAAAGACAAGAAAAATTGATAGATAAAAGAAGACCAACTACCCGATGGACCAATGACAAAAGCAGAGCAGCTGTAAATTCGATAAAAGTCGCACAAGATCGCAAAGAATGGAAACCATTAGGGAAGGCATATGCCCAGCAGGAGACTTTACAGGCTGGGTGATGATAGCATTGTTGATGCCGTGGTAATTTAACTCACTTTAAAACTGCTCGTAAACACACAATTTAAAACGTTTTCTGTCTGAACGTAGGTCGTCGCTTTGCCTATTGTCGGTATGACGATTTAAAAAAATGTGAATAACATGTTTGAATGTATATCAAAACATGCTACTATATTGGTTTTTTTCCTGCCTTTGTCGATTTACGCTAAGAGCTTCAACTGTTTAGACACTAAAACACTTAAACAATTTCTGCTTCATTTAGCCATTTTACGATTCTAACGATACGGGTACGCTATGCAAGAATGCAAACGCAATTGCAAACTAAATTAATAATTTGTATGTACAGCTGAAATACAAATCTACGTATATTCATTAATAACTAGGTAGCGCACAAAGCGTAGCAAAATCCTCGATAATGGGGATGTTTCAATTTCGAAAAAGGCGCAATATTTCTGACGCTGAAATATACTATACAACTATGTTAGCTCTAATGGGTAAAACAGCCCGTTATAGAATTTTTATGCTAGAAAATATTGGCTAAATAGAAATTCGAAGTTGTATATGGGGGTCAAAAATATGTTAATAATAATAAACATGTCTAGTTGACAGGATCCTTAAAAAAATTGGTTAAATAGAGAAATTCGCTATGTAAAAGTTCTAAATAGAGATAATCGACTGTATATCATATTTAGCTATCTAGAAATATAAGTGGTTCCGTATCAGATTTTTTGAACTCGGTTCCATAGCGGAGCACTGTGGATGCCGGTCATACGGTATTCGTAGTCCAGCACAATCCGTGCTGGTCAGTACTTGGAAGGGTGGACCAATAAAGTGGCATATGCAACCGGTGGTGCTTCGGAGAGTACGTAAAACCGTCGGTCCCGGTTATCATACGAACATCTTTGACAATCGTAAACCATGTAGTGGAACTTCTCTTCTCTGTTCGACAGGTTAGGCTAGCCTCCTGCCAGAGAAGAGAAGAAGAAGAAAAAAAGTATATAAATATACACGCACAGTTTGATAATTTATAATATAATGTAAATAGAAACCACTTAAACTGTTGATAATAAACAGTAACAGTAGTTAAACATTTTTACGTTTGCTGAAAAATGTATGTAGCAATTCCACGAAATATCTAGCAGAAATTTCATTTCATAAAACATTTTTTGCAACTGCCAATTTTGTTAAATGTAATTCTGATCACGTTGGATAACGAAGCAATCATTTTAGTACAATTATTTATATTTAAAAACCAATAAACGAAATAAACATTTATACTTTCAATTAACTTTTATTTAAAGTTTCTAATAATTACAAATTTCTCATAACAATTGGCACCAACTATTATGAATTAATTGCGGTTTTAAAGAAAACTTTGCTCAAACAATTTTTCCAGATGTCTACAAACTTTTGGTATAAAAGTTTGTTCTTATCCAAACTCAAGTATTCATAAGAAGCATACTCAAAACGTCTTTTGAATTACAGTTGGGTTTGAAAACATAAACTTTCGAACGGGGAATGTAAATTACTCCTATCAAGTTAAAAAAAATACAGAGCATGCTGAATAATTTCATCCTAACATAATCACTTGTTTCAATTTTCTGAAGAGATTGCATAAGTAAGTATTGAACCATGTTGTAGAAAATGTACCTTCGAATATATTCAGCTCAAAGATTCTTTAATTTGACTAAAATAAAGTTTTCTGTTGTCATAATAACTACATTCCTATGCGGCCTTTTTTTAAGGGGTGGTTTTTATATTTTCGGACTGGATTTTAAATTTCGATACAATTTTCCATTAAAGTTTTTGTTGGATAAGGTATGCCTTGGTAACTTGTATGGGAATTTTCAAAACCTTCATAAAATTCCTTACAGATGACATAAAAACTCTTGAAAACATGTTGACTGTGTATAGGAATCATTACCTTTCCAAGTCAACTATCTGCGAGCGGTCAAAACTATTTAATCGTTGTCGATAATCACTGGATGGTGATGCCTTTTACTAGGAGTAGAGTGTGTGGTGGTAGGTCAGTTGATAGCGCGCTCGCTGTTTGAGTAAAACGTCGATTCTGGCTTGGGTTCGGAACCTAAGCATTACTATGCAGATTTATAAAAATCTGGTCTGCAACCCACCACACACAATTTCCCAATCCGGCTTGCAACCGTGGGATCTTAATGCTAAGAATCTCCTATGGAAAAATCTCGTTCGGATTCGACGTTAAACGGTAGGTCCCCGTGTTTCTACCTTCGCACTGAGAAGAAACACGTGGCAGAGAAGAGGCCGATGTCCAGCAGTGAGACAAAAAGATTGTCAATGAATGAATGATGAAATACTAGGAGTAATCACTTTGAATGTTAGATAAACCAAGTGTTTGGTACTGGAGGATGCAAGATCGAAGAGTCGAGATGAAACCTGCGTTCATTGTTATTTTTTTGAATCGAAACAAGAGTCGATGCAGTCGCATGGTAAGGGCTAAAGCCCTTCCAAGAATGTAGCAACCCCTTCTGCATGAAAATCAATATCAAATTTTCCTGATTGATTATCTGCAGAAGGGTAGTACAACAACAAGATAATATTAGTTTAGTCCATCCCTTCAGAGATTCTATTAAAGTGAAAACCGGCGGCAAACTAGTGCTAGGTGTTTTCCTATTGAACGATAATGCACCAGTGCATAAGTCAAGTCCTTCAATCGTTGCTCTTGCTGATTGCACCTTAGAAAAAATTCCTGGCCTGCGTTATCCGAATATGGCAACCATTAATTAGTTTCTGTTTCCGAACCTCAAACAACTACATGTAGAAGAAAATTTAGTAAAAATGGCGAACTTGTAGCAGCTATTCAGGAGCATTTTGAGGAGGAACTATTAGAATATTTTTAAAGGGATTGAAGTTGTCATTGAAGCGGTATAATATCTTCATTCAGAAGCAAGAGAATTCGGTATATATTGAAAAATACATTTTTGTCGCTGCTTTAATATTTCATACATTTTTAGTAGACAAAATACTTGAGGGTGGTTGTGGGCGACAGCTCAGCGCGTTAGACTGTATGCTGAAGGTCTGGGGTTCAATCCCCTGTACCGGAACATGGGATTATTAACGATCATTCTGCCTCGCAAGGCAACGCCTACGAGCGAGATATTCTGCTTAGTAAACTTTCTAGAGTAGAAGTGTTTACAATTTCCGTGGTTCGGAGCCCACGTTAAGCTGTAGGTACTCTGTACTAAAAAAAAAACGCGCAACGCGGTCATAGGAGATAAGATCGCTGCATATAGTAGGAAACAAAGCACTCAAAGGAGAAGTAAACAACATATCCATGATTGTATTAAAGTGAAAAAATCATCAGAAAATTATGAGAAACTTAAGATATAAAAATTGAAAAAGTAGTGGATAATTAGGCTAAATTCAACCTACGTTTAATCTTCATTTGGTGATAGTACATACTTATTACAAGCTACCATTCTCTGAGACTATACATACAGTCCCAACGTACAGATTCATGATATTTTCTGAAAATCAAAACAGTGCCAAAAATGTGTAGTAATTTTAGGAGGAACTTATCAAAACTTTTCTGAGCTATTATTTCTATAACAGAAAGACCTAATTAGTTAATTTTATTTTGGGTAACATGAAGATGGAATAGCATGTATTCCCTATAAAAATGCTGCACTAGGTTCTGAGTCCATGAATTTTGTTACAGACTTAAATTGTGTTAAACTTCATGTTGTCATAATCAAAAATAGATTGTTAAAGAGAAATTATAAACAGAAAGATTATGTGAGTCGTAATTATAATTAAAGTTTGAAGTGGGTTCGTATCAAAACAACTGACAACACTTAAATTATAGTTTCTTATGGGTTGCTCTGAGAGGGGATAATATAACCAAAATTGCAGCTACAATTGCTTATTGTGGATCATTTAGATTCAAGGTTAAAAATATTAAGATACGTTAAGCAAAGATTAAGCACCACAGAATTGTATTTCTTTGGGAACATTTTAGGGAGTTTAATGTATTAGCTGCTTTATTATATTTACAAACTGAAAATATGTATAGAAGCTGGATCTATTGCCACTGTTCAGTAAATTAATCGGAACCATTGATTAAATAAATAAAATTACATGGCAGGTATTACATGAAATTACCATTTCAAGTAATCTGTACTGTGTACAGTTGTTACATATTTAGGTCGTTTTATAGCTATCTAAATCTTATTATTTCATGTTGCAGATTGTCTTAGAATTGTTATGACAAATTGTGAAGTTAATTTAGAGGGAACAAGTCAACTAGATTAAAAAGTGGAACCATATTTCCTTGATCTTATGAACTCCCTTTGTAACATTCCTACATAAATAAACCTTTCAGAAAACTCCTTACTACCACGATATTTCAAATACTTAAATACGTCAGTGGACTTCCATTGTTGACTTGGTGAAGAACTGTTTGGAGGTATTCCTCAGTCAAAGTTACTTTAGATAGTCTAAGGGCCGGTCTTTCAATGTTCCAATACAGTTCTAGACAAGCTTACAGTCAAATTTATCCTCCTTTCGGTACTTTCTGTCTTTCAATCGTCCCATAGTTAACGACAGAGGCTAGTTTACTTATTTCATAGGATTAAACTTATCGGGCAGTAGAATCAGCCGACAGTACTATAGCTGCAAGATAGGGCAGCGCATCTATTCGTCTTGATGGTCCAGATCTGTTCTTCATAAGTGGCAACTAGGAAGACTAAGGATTTCACCAGTTTCGTTTTAGTCTCTTTAGTGATATTTTGGTCTTTCCAAATTTTCGGTAGTTTGCTGGTGACAGATCTTCCCATACCTAGGCATCTCTTAATTTCTTCTTCATATCTGCCTGTATTGGTGACCATAGATCCCAGATATACGAAATTGTCAACGCCTTCTATTTTGCCCATGAGCGAATGGTTTGACGAGGCATTTCTGGATGTGGTGGGATTGTATTGATCACCATCATCTTGAGGTTTGTGAAGCTTAGCTCAAAGTCCAGTCTTGAGCTTTCTTCGTGTAGAAATTCTTCCAGTTCTTCTTCTCTGTGGCGTGTGACGATTAATGTGATATCATCTGCGTTCCTCAGGTTGGTTATTATTCTTCCTCCTATTTTAATTCCACGTTTCCAGTTTTGTAAGGCATTTAATGCCTTTAATTTAATACTTTCCGTTGATTATAGATGCATAGTAAAATTTCCGTGACTATGATTATATTTTTCAACTTTTCTTAGTCAGTTGTTTCGCTTGCTCTAGAATCTTCTATTCCTGAACTATTATATTTCTTAAATAGTCTTCATTGGTTATCATTTTGGTTTTATCCATATTTTTGCTTAAACTTTTTTGAAAATCTTTTAGTAGACCTTCGAGCGTCTTCCTCATTTCATCGTAATTTTCGCTTATCGGAGCACTGCCCTCTCAACATATCTTAGGTGACTGAATTTTCTACCATTTATATTAATGCGTACTTTTTCTCACTATAGGATTTTAAAAGCATCTTTTATGCCTGAGTAAACCTTTTTCTCAAGATGACGTCTCCCTGTCTAACACCTCCCTTGACCTTATTTCTTTACTATCTTCTTATAACTATACTGTCATATTGGTGTTTTTGTATAGCTTGTGTATCAAGTCACTATAACGAGTATCGATTCTGTACAGTTATTCAGATCTTGTTCGACTGCCCATAGTTCGGCAGTGGTGAAGGCTGTTTCGTAGTCAACAAACGTGAGATAGATAGGCGTGATATTTTTAAAAATGATTCACGCATATAGAAATTCACAAATGCAAATGTTATAAAGTAGGAACGAAAAATACAAATAAAATGAAAATTAACAACTAACACAAAACATCTATTATAAGACAGACGAAAAATCTTACAGGAAAAAACTTTTCTTAAAGGTGAAAAAGATATAGAACGAAAAGGCGAATACAATGTAGAAAAAAAAATTACTAAACGGTTATACAAAAATCTGTATGGCTCAAAAAAAGAACCAAGCCAAGAAAGGTCACAAGAGCTAGAAAAACGGATGAATAATGTAAAGTCTGAAGAGATATAAGATATAGAAGTGGATGAGCTTGTACATATACATATTGGAGTAACACAAAAAACAATAGAGCACCACGGAAAGACGAAATCCTGATTGAGATGATGAGGAAGGTAAAAAGGATTGAGTAAAACTCATTAAACATCTATTTGATACATGTTTCCATAAT